>VZRJ01003291.1:1607947-1778920 GCA_013397565.1 Ptilonorhynchus violaceus | reverse complement strand
TGCTCGTGGAGCAATTAGCAAATTGTTCAAGCTCAAGTTACAGGTAATGGAAAAGAAAGGAATAGCTGTGACTAGGCCAGATGACTCTTTTAAGATGCTGTTGAGAGGAGCAGCAGTGTTGTTTAATCTTTTCCCAGAGCAGGAGCAGAGTCCTTGTGGAATTCTGTCCCACTCACCATCGCTACCTCTGGTCGGATCAGAAAGCACCAGTACCAGTGTTTGTAGATAGAATCACAGTCATGGAATGGTTTGGGTTGGAAGGGACCTTAAAGATCATATAGTTTCAATCCTCCTGCCGTGGAGCCCCATCCAGCTTGGTCTTGAACACTTCCAGGGCTGGGGCATCCACAGCTTCTCTGGGCAGCCTGTTCCACTGTCTCACCACTCTCAGTAAAGAATTTTTTCCCAATATCTAATCCAAATCTACTCTCCTTCTTGTTAAAGACATTCTCCCTTGTCTTATCACTGAATGTCTTTGTTAAAAGTCCCTCTCCAGGTTTCCTCTAGCCCTTTTAGCTACTGGCCCTCTGCAATAAGGTCTCCCTGAAATCTTCTCCAGGCTGAGCAGCAGGGCTGTGGTTTCTTGATGTGTCTATAAACAAACTGAGACTGAGTCAGAAGCAGTGGGGAGTTACCTCCTCCAACACCCACAGCCGAGCTCTGAGTTGACCCTCAGCACTCAGTCCCTGCTGATGGCACTGCCTGCAAGGCCAGACAAACACCGGGGCTGCTTCTGCCTTTGTCCACAGCACCCCTCTGCCTCCTCGGGCTCCCCACCAGGGCCTTGCAGTCTCCCACTGCTGGGCAGGCACACAGCAATAGCTGTGCTGAGCAGAGGGGGATGCTTTCCCTTTGACTCACCTCTATCCAAACTAAGCACTTTCAGAAGCGTGTAGCTGTTTTCAGCACCTTACTGGAGTTCTGGTTTAGCACATCCTGAACAGGCCTGACCCTCAAGAGTTTAATTTTCTTAAAAAAATGAAGGGCATCTTGACTTTTCATGTTACCACTTTTCCTGAATGTGCAGTGCTCAGTAAACAACGCATCCAAAATAATTTGCAACAATTGTCAGAAATATTTACTGTGAGTTTGTGAATTCTTAAGCAGGTTTTACCTTCCCAGGGATGGACGTGCTGCCTTGTCCTTCTCTCTGTTACCACGTTAGTGTTGTTTAGCTGAATTATATTCAGTACAAACATGAATGACAGCCTTTAGCTATGTGAAAACAGGCTGTCATCCAGAAAGAAAGTTATCTTTTCTCTGAGCCAGATTTTAAAACTACTTACAGAGTGTATTTTCTGATTCACTTGAGTGGCTGCACAGTTGTACCCTTGGTGAGACTTAATTTTCATAAACATCTCTGGGAATAGTAAATTATTAATTATCAAGACCTTTTCATTAGCCAGCTGACATATTATCAGTTCTTCTCTCTGCTCTGAAGAGAGATAAATAGTAGTTTATTACACCAGGAATGAGAAAAGAATAGCTGTTTGGCACCTAAATTCCATTTAATTCTATAAATACTAAGCATCATTCGTAATCTATTATTAGAAACCTTAGTTCGAGATTCAAGGCTATACGTTCAGCTCGAGTGATTTACAGTTTCCTTCCCAGCTTTAGTCATGATAGCAACTGCTAATTCTACCTAAATGAACAGTATTAAAACAAACCAAAACAAATCATATCAGAACAAAACATGACTGTTCTCTCTCTACGAACAATTGTAAATCAGGAGCAGTCTGCTAAAAGTGCCACAATTGCCACCATCTGAATTAGTCCACATGTATTCCAAGTATTACCCTCCTGGAAATAGGTAATCAAGGTGGAAGCATGTAACATTCAGCAGCACAGAACATGACATTCATTAGTAAGAGGCTGATTTGTCAGGTGAATTTAAGAAGCTGAGAGAAATAAAACAATCTACAAACAAACCTAATTGCTTCAAAAGTAAATAATCTTGCTTTTCCTCTTTTAAATAAAAAAACCAAAACACCTAAGCAATGAGTTGTGGACAAATTTGAACGATATCTTAAGTTTTAAGCTTTTTTTCTATATACTTTAAAAAATAAAGCCAAGCTGCATTTTAAAAATACATGCTATTTCAAAATGAAAAGTCAATCTGTTTCCAACAAAATATGGAGAAAAAAATTTAAAAACCACCCCTTTTTTTATAAAAATTTTCTGCCCAATTTGAATAGAATTCATATTTATTCACTGTGATTCTAAAACTGCCTTTTTCAGCAAATATGCTATTCTTGACAAAAAAAAAAATTCAACAACCTCCATTTCTATTTCTCTACTTCATATTTCTGTCAAAATTAATGATCATATCCTACATTTTGGTGGCCTCCCTGGATTATGGGCCTTTCCTAATGAGCAGATCTGTTTTATACTGGGTTGATGATCAACAGCTTGGGGCTGAACATATCAGAAATCCCTTGGGAGTTTGCAAATTGTCAGACAGATAAAGAAAACTGCTTGTAGGTTGTGTTTATCACTCCCATATTATTTTTAGGAACTGTCACTGACAAACTCTCAGAGTCATTATGTTTCTTCAATGGTTATCTTTACACAGAAATGTAAGCAATTTCTTTACAAATGTGTATCTGCTGTAGCATCTCATATTAAAAAATTGTGCATTTTCAATACTCATCCCTTTGCACCGTTGTTATTCTTTCTTTCAGCAAGAGCTGGTTTCCTCTGAAACCAGCTGGTTTTCCTGTGTGGGGAAAAAAACCCAGAAAAATTATTTTCTAAGTATGGGCCCATTTCATGAAAAAAAGTATTGCATAAACCAGCCAAATATTCGGAAGCACTGATAAACTTTGGAGTCTCCGAGAATGGAGAGAAAGATTAACCATACAAACGTTAATTTACATATTGTATTTCTTTGAATAATCTTTCGGTATTATTATCAATTAAAAAAAAACACAACAAAACACCAATAAACAAAACCAAATCTCCCAAAATAACAAAGTAGGAATATTGGATCCAGATTAATCCAGAAGTTTTAGCTTCATTCACTTCATTTGATTTGAATGTGAATGAGACCCCTGAATAGCTTTGCTGAACAAGGTTCCCTCATTGAAGTTCAAAAGATTTTAAGCTTTTAAGGGACAGACATTCAAATATAGCAAAGGGTGGAAAATAGGAATCCAACTTGATTTCCAGAAGTGGGAACTGATGAGGTACTTCTGATCTCATAGGATGGATTACGGTAAAGACCTCTGAGAATCTGATCCTCACTGTAGACTTCTCTTCCAAAAATCAGATGTACCTTCTTGCCATACTTTCAGCATTAAAAAATAATAAAAAAATCATTCCTCTGAACAAAAGTAATTTGAAAGTCATTTGACACATGCAATTTCCATCTCGTGGTTAGCAGAGCTGCTAGCAGCAATTTCAGTGAATTCTGGAACACACACAAAAAGTATTTCAAAGCACACAGCCCAATTAGTGCCCTCACCAGGACATCCAAGCAAGAATATCTACTGATTGTATCTTGTCTTTGAACCAGATCTCAAATACCTGCTTATATCAGCCAAGAGAAGAAAATAATTTCAAACTAAGAAACGGAAGTTTAATATTCTCCTTTCAGTGACAAGAAAATACTACAGTAATCATGCCTAGTTGATGTTCTCTATGTGCACAGAAAAAGAGGAAATTCGAAGCATTCAGTCTGTACTAACTGCAAAATGACATTCAGCTACAGATAAGTCTTAGTGTGTCATCCTGGTACCATTCATTGACCTGCCATTGCAAATAGGAAGATGTAAGTCAAGGAATATGCACTGGGAATGGACATCACCGTGACTGCACTGTGTCTAAACTACACTGCTGACCCTCTGGATTTTCTGAGGTAGTTTTTGGTTTTGTGTGTGTGTGCATGTGTGTTTGTTTCATTTGGGAGTTGTTTCTGGTTTTGTTATGTTGTTGTCCTGGAAGGTTAGTGAGGTTTTTTCCAGTTCATTATTAATAGTTAGGTATAGGTCTTTAAAAACAGTTGGCTACAGTAAGGACTGATATCCTCCCAGATGGTATTTATAAGTGTTTGGCAATTCTCAAAATAGACTGGCAGTAATTCAGTTCCAAAAAATTTATAATACCTTGAAATTCAGTTTAGTCAAGGAGATTTCAAAATATATGTTCCTTAGAACTATGGCAAGAGTAGAGCTTACCAAATGAAGGAAACACAAGAGTTAATGGAGGCTCTCAATTGTTGGTGAAATGTTCAAATCTTTATAGGAGAGTCAAATACTGAATATTACTGGCAGACCAGCTTTTTACTTCTGAAGTTTAAACAATGACTACAATAAAATTTTCATTACTTTGTAGACTGACAGAGCTCTGCAAATAATTTCTGCTGATTAAGTCTATTTTCTCTGACACTTGTATCAGAAATCCTTTGTGTACTCAAGAGCCTCTCAAAATGTTATTTCTAGTTTGAAATTGAGATTAAAAATGTCACTCAACAGCAGCAACAACAGAAGCTATTGCATCGTCTGGATGGTACAGATTATTGCTAATGGAATACAGCAGGCAAACTTTCACAGTGTGATCAGTGCACTTTATGTGGTGGAAATGAAAAACAACGCTGCTTTTGTTCAATAGCTATTCTTTTGGAAAGACTTGTCTGTTTATGAAGCGGAAAATTGCCAAGTAGAAATACCAGTAACAGTGAGTAGATGATTTTAAAGTTTTATTCCACACATTTTTACAGACTCACCAGACTCAAAAGTTACCTCTTATACAGAAGAGAAACATAATTTTCTTCACTGCTAAAATTACTGCTCTTTGCTGAACAGCAAGAGAGCAGCTATGGTCATCAGTCACTCAACTGGCAACTTGACAACCGGACAACACAAATGACACTTTCTGGCCCTTCCATCAATAACAACAAGATGGCTCATGATCTTTTTGTCCGTGTATGTTTGTCCCAGTGGTAGCAATGATTAGAGAGAGAGTCACGTTTGTGAGGCTGATTGGAAGTGATCTTATTGCCACTGCAATGGAATAGACCCAACACACGTACAGCAGGCCTGAAACTAATGCTGTGCAGGACTGGCTTTTCTCACCAAAGTCTGTGAAGGGAAAAAAGGCAGAACTAAAGGAGACAGATTAGAAAGCACAACGCTCAAAAGGTTGATTTAAATACTTACCTTAGACCTTACTCAAAAAAATATTTCAAAGTCCCTATCAGACAATTAATATTTTTGTGCATTTTGTTGACCTTGTGCTAGTTTGTACAGCTGCTGAAAAAATCCTTCAAAAGTAATTCAATTCCTCCCTGTCTAAACACCTGGTGTTATTGTGGATGCTCTAAAGTATCTGAGATATGGATAGGGCTGGCAGCTATAATGCCAAATGCACAGGAGACCAGTGCCTCTCTGGAGATGTGGTAGGAAACCAAATGAGATAACATAGGGCTTCTAAAATGAAAGCAGCGTCTAATATTTTAGCACCTAAGTCACTCTCTGGTTTTCTACATCTGAACTATTCGTCCTGAACTCTTCTTTCATTCCTATTTCATCCATTTACAGGTATGCATTTAGATGTATTAACTTTAGTTCAGCCAAAGATCCAGGGGATTCTAGCATGCCAGATATTATGAGTCAGAACTGTCGATATTCAAAATCTTTGGATGCTGTGCTAGTCTGTAACTTGTTTTGGCATCTTTAAGTCTTTTTTCTGCTCAGTAAACATTCACTCCACAGGAAACTGTGGAGAAGATCACTTGGTTCTGCTCAAAATAGTCAGTCAACAGCAGCAACAACAGAAGCTTAGATGTTATTTTTGTCCCACCAGAGGTGAAGAGCACTATCTTAGCTCAGTTGGTTAGAGCATGGTGCTAATAATGCCAGATTTGAAGGTTCCATCCCAGTATGGGTCATTCACTTAAAAGCTGGACTTGATGATCCTGGTGGGGCCCTTCCAACTCAGAATGTTCTGTGATTCTATCTCTTCCTGCGTGGAAGTGCCACATGGACATTTTTCTATCTCCCCAGCTGAAGAGGAATTATAGTTCTCTCATTACATCAGTTATTGTGGTGTCTTTGCTCTTTGACTTTCCTTTTAGTATGTGAACTTTCCATATTTCTTACCTTTTAATTCTTCATTATATTCTGGTTCTAACCACTTGTGACTAACATCAAAAGAAGAGAAGATGACAGAGAATGTCTAAGTGAGTGTAACAGAGTTTTTAACTATAGTAAATTGCTGGTTCAAGTCTCTTTTTAATGAATAAAATAATAAAATAATGAAATGTTTTTTTTCTTTCTGCATATTTAACCTTTAAAATTCAAAATGCTTTCTAAAGGAAACAGAACAATAATCCATAAACTACCAGAAACAGCCAGTTTCAGATACTTGTCACACCCTTACATCAAATGAGTTTTTTGTCTGATTGATTGCCCTCTCTGAAACATACCTACACCCCTAAGATCAACATCACACAGGCTGCAAACAGTATGGATTAACAATATCAGTGGAAACAGAGTGTGGAAAATGTCTTTATTGATGTCCTCTAAATTGTTGCATCCTGTGAATAAAACCACTCCTGCCTCACAGGGGCAGGAAAATAAGATCGGATTCTCAAGGATCTCAGAAAGAAACTTTCTGTTGGTTTGCAGAAGGCCCAAGAGAGTTGTGTTTCCATAGTAACTACAAATGTTTTCTGTGGGTTTTAAGCCATTCCTCCCTTGCCTCATGATTCTCTCATATGTGCTTGCATATACCCCGGTGCCAGGACACAATATCTCAAGCTCTAGAGATAAAAGATATAACATTCAGGCAAACTGAGATTATTCCTGTATGGTTCCTAACAAATTTGCAAATCATCAATGGCCTTGCAGCCTGGCAGTCATAGAGCCTGATCCTTGCATTGACCCAACAGAGGCAATGGACATCAGCAAAAGAAAGAGCTTGCAAAGGCAGCCACAGAGGTTGGATGAGGCACTGAAATGACTGAGGACTTTAACCTAGGTGGAAAGGAATGTAAAAACCAGTCCCTCACAGATTAAATAATAAAAATAATATCATTGGCACAGAAGAAAACTTGGAAAACAAAATTTCAGATTGCACTTTCAAGAAAGGCAGGATTTGGTCCTTTGGAATATTTTTAATTTTTGTACTTGCTTTAAAAAGCACATAGCCTGTAAAGGTGTTAATTCAATATAACACATTCTGTCTCATGAGATTTATTTAAGTGAAAATGTCGTGCTGGTTACATTCAAAATAAGATTTAATTATAACTTCTATTTTTTTTTTAATTTGTTAGATCACTATGATGTTGTCTCAACTACAGGCCTCTGTAAAATATGCTGTTAGGTTTCTGTATTTTTGAGTGTCACAGGCCATTAGGCCCTATGCCTGTGTGCAAATCTACTTCCTTATAATTGCACAGAGAAAAGATGTGTGCAGTAAAGATACAGAGAGAATCCAACCCTGTCCCGTGGATGCTTTGAATTTCAAAATGAAGAGTATTTGTCCTCTGGCCCAAAAGGAAGGGTGAGATTATGATCAGGAGAAAAACAACACTGTGATGTCTCCTTGTCACACCTGACCCACCAGAAACCCAAAAGAAGCAAGATTTTTTTTCCCCCCTGAATAATTTATACTGTTTAAGTAAAAGACGCAGGGAGCTGATGAAGATTGACAGTTGATAGGTCAGACTTTGGGCATTCAATGAGAAATCTCTCCATTCAGGAATAGACACCATTCATTCCCCACACAGTTAATGGAAAGAAGATGGCAATTCATCCATCATAAAATGTAAGTCTGGGTGTGCCTATTTTAAGCTGAAAATACATGAAAAGTTTTTTGTTACCTTGCTGTGGCTGGCATGGACTTTTTGATAAATCATAGGAGAGAAAGACATTGTAAATTTGCCATGCATTCTGTTTTGATTTTATTTCATCTTATATACCTGGGATGTAAAAGACAGCTGAAAGTATTTGTTCCCTGTTCATGGTCAGTAGAAAAGAGAGATGAACCCAAATATTCTTCTTGTACAAGAGACTTTATGTTTGCTATTGGCAATCAACTGGAAAAGAAGATATCCACTTCCCTTACTATTTTCTTGCTCTTATTAAATCCATCAAAGAGATGATAATGATTTTTTAATGACAAGGAGAAAAATTTTTATCTGTGATCTCAAAAGGAAATTTTGTGAAGGAGAAAGGAAGGAAAAATGTAATAAACCAAACACAAAAAGACCCAAACCACCCACAAATCCAGCACCTTTCCTCATCAGGAGATCAAGAAGCTCCTACCTTTTGTCCTGTATGTGTCTGATCAAGGCCCCACTTTCCCGCAATGTGAGACCCAGATCAGGGTTTCTTTTCTCTACAAAATAAAATTGTGCAGGTGAATAACTCTGGGCTCCAGATCTGGGTGAGACCATCAAGGACCCCAAGACCCATCCACACAGCTACAGGTTACCATGCCATGGTCTGTAACTGTCCAGAGTTCCACACAAACTGTTCCTACCCTCTGCACACTCCCCAAAGAACAGATTGTTTCTCTGCTCCTATAGCAAACCTGAGACCCAAATCCTGCTACAAACCATGCCATAGGGAAAGAACAGGATAATCAGCAACATCCCAGCTCTCTGCAGATGCATTTTAGCTGTAAATAGCTGAGAATTTCAGAAAGTGGTTCATGGCCTGAGCATGGAGGAAAGCAAAGAACCCCGAGGTCCTTGTGGTTCTGGTTACAGGAAATTTTTTTCTAACCTCAAGATGAGAGTACTCTTTAATGAAGAACATGTGAGTGAGACACCACTAACAGGACATTTGAAAGCTTCTGACTGTCACTGGTGCACCAAACTATTCTGCCCAGGGGGCTTTTTCCAGTGGTAGCTAATCTCTGGTATTTCAGAAGAAAATCAATTTTCTCTGTCTTCCAAAAGAAAAGTCAGACAACAAGCAAGAAAATAATATTTCTTTTCACTGCCTACAGGCAACAGTAGACCTGGGAAGTATTCAGTGAACTAATTAAATCCTGCTATGAACAGAACATAACAAACTCACCGTGTTTTGTCTCCTTTCATCACCTTTTTAGGAAGCCAAACAAATTATCTTATCCTGATAATGTATGGTTTAATTTCAACCTCCTATCTCATCCTTTTCCTATCTTACAATCTTCCCTTGAACAAATCACACTCCAAGTTTCCATGATTTAATCTCATCTAGTGGAATAATTCAAGTTCATAATTCCATGACTATCTGGGACCTTCTTACAGAACTTCCCTTGCTGTTAGAGTCCTTCCCATTTTCAGTTTAGAAAGTTTTATTCCTAGAACATAGTTCTTTGACTTTACTGCTTCCTATTATTAACCCTCAAATTTAAGCACCTCTCTCTCTGTTGCAATTTTTCCAGGTTCCCCAAACTGTCCTCTTTTAATCCATTTTAAAATAGATTCTTAATTTCCATAACTGTTTGTCCCCGTTCAATTTGTTATTCTCTTTTTTATCATAGGTGAGAAAAAGTGCAGCTTTAAAAGTGACAGATAAGCTTTAGACAACCCTAACTTATGAAATGAATTGAACCCCGGATGAGGCACATGATACCAGAGTAAATGAAAAACTTGATGGGTGCACACAGATTTAAACTTCAGGATATTATGGTCTGTGCTCTCTGTAAACCTGTACAAAAGAATTATTTCAGCAAGAGATTTTCTGCTGGGAAACACATTCTAGGGAGACAGAAATATTGATGGATTCTAACAGTAAATTTTAGTGACATCCCATAGGGCTATGTGGCTGTGCCAGGTGTCAGCCAGCCTTCAGACATCCTCTCACTTGGCCTCTGTGCATTACAACGTAAGAGCTGAAGCTGCTGACATTTATCACTTTTGGTTACTTTTACCATTAAGCTGCTTCTTCTCTTGTCAGCCCCTTGAAAAGAAGAGGGAATTAGCTATAGCTGTTGTAGCTGCCCATGTACATCTTTGCATTTGAAGCTTTTGAATGTGTCCTGCAATTTCCAGCCCAACATGCTCACCGTTTTGAGACAGCCTAGCTGAAGAGAGGATTAAGAGCTGATTCTTTGACACCTTGTTGCAACAGATTGCAAAGACAGCTGCTGTCAGCTAAACAGGGAAATTATTACAATTTAATATTAATTAGATGAGAAGAAAGTTTGGCATTACACATGCAAATTATCCATTTCAACGGGAACATATGGAGAGAGAGTGTCAGGACTCTTGCTAACTTCACACCTAAAAAAGTCAGAAGTTTATTTGCCACAGAAATCCACCACTGATGCAAAATGCTGCACATTATAGTTTACCTGTTTGTTCTGTGCTGGGCAAGGTAACACATCCAGGAGCAGGTGCCCAATGTATCTTCAGGCTTCAACAGGACAGAAGAGGAACTCTCCACAAGCACTTTTTTGCTGTTTTGAAATTGTCTTCTCCATTTTGTGTACGTTTGCATTTCCCCCACAAATTTTGATAGATAGTTTCTAATGACACCAAGCAAATTTTTAAAGAAGGTTTGTCAAACATTTCTGTTTCACCAAATAACTTTCTGCTCCCTATCCCGTTCACAGGCCAGTTCTGGCAAAATTACTTGCGGAGAAGAGAGTTCAAAGGTGAACCGGGTTTCTATTTAGGTCAAAGCAACAAAAGAAATCCCTAAGGTAGTGCTAGTATTTCCTGCTTTCAGGATCCTGTGCTTGTCTTCCAGCCACTAATGGCCATATTTGACAAAGAGGATGATGCATGGCAGTGAGTAAGACATTTTAAGGAAAAATGCCCAGCCCTCTACTTTTGCCCTTGAATTGCTGAGGACAGTGCAGCTGGCTAAAGTACTTCTAAAAGTTTCCAATTCACACTCCAATTTCTCTGTCTTTATAACAAAATTGGTGCATATGGCAGCAATATGATGTACCTGTGCTGCTCAGAAAGAGCGTCTGACCCTGTCTTTGCTCAACTAAGCTAAAGTTTCTCCTAAAGAAACCTATTGTAACAGCAACAGCCTTGCACAGTTGTTTCAGACAGTTTTTACAAAATTGTTTCTTCTCCCACAGGTTCCACCTGTGTGGAATAGAAAGTGCTGCTCTACCCATTAGTGAAGAAAAGGCCATGGGGTGGGTAACACCTCCCTCTGGAAGTCTGAAGGCTGACAGCAAAGTCAGTTTCCTATTGTTTCCAGAAATGCCACAAACGCAGAGGGTTACCATTCACATTGGAGGAGCAAGAATGAATAACAGAAATAAAATAAACAAGGGAGACTTTTTCAACAGAAACTGCAGGGGAATATTCTATGTATCAAAAATTTGTTTAAATAGTGATTGTCCAGTTGCAGTGTAGCACCAATTACAGGCAGCATTCCTGGAGCATCTTTAATTGCAAATTGCTGAGCAGAACTATTATGCAGGCAAGAATTAAATGCTGCAGAAATGTGTGTTTGTGATCTGCGATATTTTCTATCCAGAGAAAGCTTTTTTTAATGGAAAAATCTGAATGTTGCAGGTGGTAGTTGGGGGCTGCTTCCTGTTGTCAAGATATACATTTCTATTATGAAAGCTCAGAGTGATTTTTTTTATATTCAGTTAGATGAGGAATGAAACATGGCATTTGATGATAGGCTAAAAGCTGCTACTCCAAATAGCTCAATGGATTTGCTTGAATAAAAATAAAGTTAAAAAAGAACCAACATTCCATACTCGGCCCCACATTTACACCCTCACTTTATCATATGCTTTTTGTGTGCTTCATTGGAAAGGTGGTTTTGGTCTACTTAGTCATTGATCCTACTTTAACTGCTTCTTAGCATTATGGTGGATCTCTGCCCAGCAGCTACTCTAAAACACAACAAATCAAGCAGCAGTTTGTTATTTGTGTGCATTAAGACAGGTCATGCTCAATCTGGAATGCAATGGAGGAGGAACCAGTGATAAATGTGTGATGCAAAGCAGTCGAGCATTAATGGCAAGGGAGAGAAGGAGAGAAACAGAGAGCAGACTCCCATCACGGTGGGCCAAAGCCATAATCCACAGTCCTGGATAATCTTTTGACTACTCCTTCTTATCTAAATGTAGGTAATTTTCTTAGATGACAGAGATATGAGCTGTTTTATAATTAGTTAGGTGTCATGAGTTAAATATCCCCAGTCCTTAGTTCTGTGGCTGATGAAGTTAATTACTGCCTTCCATTCATACCCCGTTGAGGGTGAGAGCAACAATTCCAGTCCAAGGCCTGATGCTGAGACCTTCACACTGAGGCTACCTGACCAATGTGGTCTTTACAGGAATGACAGGTTTTGCAGGAAATATTACAGGAATTCATATTACAGGAATAACATGAAAGGTATTGTAGGTGTCTGTCCTTTTCAGCTTTTATCAACAGTAAATGGTCAAACATTACAGCTGTACTCAGATTCCTATTAATAAATTGTCAAAAAAGTCTGTCTCCACAGGTCTGATGGAAAGAATATTGAAAAGAAAAAGAATTTTCCACTCAGACTGGTAGTTCTTTAGATCAAGCACTTTTGTTTTACACAGATCCTCAAAACTACCTTTAAAAAACAAAACAAAACAAACAAAATAAACCCCCCAAAAACCTTGAAATATTTGAGCAGTTTTTCACATAGAGAGAAGCCATTTGAGAGATATGTTGCTATTTTTAAGCAAGATCAGAGATTATTTTTGTCATTGGGATTCAAGTGGAATTTAGATTATCATGCAAAATTTTATTTGTAGTGGATGCAGCTTTGGATCCCCACCTGTGCCCACATATGCCTTGTTTGTGAACCTTACCAGGACACAGGTGGGAGATAGGCTCCAAGGGGCACAGGGAAGTAGTGAAGTTGTGACCTTGGTGTTTTTTGGTGGCTGACTCTTGGTGCCTCTGTGTGCTGGCAGTATGAGGGGCAATCACAGCTGCAGTGATCCGTGAGATCCCTGCGCCCACCAACAGGCACCATGGGCAGCTGGCCCTGCTCTGCAGGGATAGACATGGATTCAGATCTTTAGGAGGGTAGCAGAAAGTAGCTTCAGATTAAGAAAACATTACAGGAAAAAGACTCTGTAACAGTGAAGAGCTCATGATAAGAGTCTCCAAATATATTTCTTTCCCATTCATCCTGGGAGAGAAATACCGAAGTCCTTCAGCTATTTTCAGAGGGAAAAACTGCTGAGGCCTGGAGAAAAAAGAAATTGGATGCAAGACTTGCGGTGGCTGCCTAGGCCTGAGGAATATTTGTCTGCTGTTTGTGTTACATTTTGCAGTGAACAGTTCCCTTGTCTCACCCTCCTATTCCCTACCAGTTTGTTGCTATTGCCTGAATCACAGTCAGCAAATCCTTGTAGGAATGTTTCGCCCTCAGAGAAGATTGTAAGGTGAAATTCCTTTATATTTCTAAAGAACTCTGAAGTCCCCAAAATGAAAGTTCCAGTGAAGTACAACATTGCCTTCTTCTTGGGGAAGGGTAAAAATTGGGGTCATCTGCAGCTGAGGAAAAATCTTGCAGCTTTGAAATGGAGGAGAAACACCAGCACCAAGGAAAGGGTATGGACTCAGGTCTGCAAAATTGTCATTCAGGTCCTGTGGTTCCTGATTTTTATTAAATAGGACAAGTCCACACGATGAAGTTAATTCTGGGCCAGCATCTTTCTGCATTCTCATTTATGTCCCTGATTTTATGTCTAGGTTTCACATTTGGCACTGCAATAGTTCCTTGTTGAAAAGGAGAGATACTTTTTCCTTAGGGCTGCTTGGAAACCAGTTGTGCAGCCTGTGTAAATTATGGCAGTGCAGTATAAATTGAGACTTTGGGCTCTTAGCATTTTCAAGAAGATCCTAGATCTTTTTCAAAGATGTGACCTGCATCCTCTGCAGCTATTTATCCTCATTCTTTAGCACTTTCACACAAAAGTGGCCTAATGGAATGACACTAGAAGTATATTCTATTATATCTGTATGTATTAAACATAACTTGCAAACCCTCACATGCCATTAAGTGCTTCTGCAGCTTCTGGAAGTGTTCGGGCTCTCTGGAGGAAGCATGTTGGTCTGTTTCTACTAGTTTCATGTGAGGAGTATGAGCCCTGTGCAAAAGGGAGATCAGACCAGCTAATTGGTCTGATTGGTCGGTGCTGGACCTACCTGTCCTCCATCTCTGTGTTGCTGTCCTAAAAACACCAGTTAGTTACAACTTTTTTTAATGATCTCATATTCAGAAAAGAAAAAAAGTCTTGCTTATGGGAGTTCTTATGAGTAGTTCTGGAAAACATCAGCTCAATTATGTCTCTGTGGTTTAGACTCAAGTTCCCCTTGCTGTATAATTGATGTAATTTTGCTTTAAGACTCTATTGTTAAGTTTATGATTCATTTTTAGAGTCCAGGCTGCAATAGAAAATTTAATGATATATGCATTATAAAATGCTTTAAACAGTGAGAAAAAAGAACACATTATCTTTCTTAAACCATCTCTTTTTAAACTGCAAGATCCCTATTTGTCATTTACACTAAAGCCCTTTTATGTTCCTCCAGCTGTGTTAAAAAGACATGAATTGTGTATGAATTACATTTATATAATTTTTAGTGCAAATAAATACAAAACCTCAAGTTTTCCTCCTTTCCTGGTCTTTGAGTTAGAGGCATTCATGCTGTGATTGGTCCAGTTTTCTCTTTATAGAGAGGAATAAAGATAGCCAGATACTATAGCTTATCTGCTTTTTAATCTGAAAAAACTCATCAGCACTCACAGTCATTAAAATACAGTACAGTGTGATATGCCCAGCACATTGCTAACTGATAAAATGTCAAAGATTTAGTTTGCACAAGAGCAATGAGCACCATATGTTTTAATCTCATTGTCTGTATAGCTGTACTGAAAAATAACAATATTTTGCTTCTGTTTGGGCAGATAAACATAAAGTTATATTTTTCTGGCTTGGACTTCCAGTCCCAGTCCCATCCGGAAGTGAAGAGATACATAAAAATGATTGGGCTCTGTTACAAATCTCAGGCAGAGTTCCTCCTTGTTAGAAAAGCAGATCTATCTTGATATAAATATTACCTTTCTGTTTCAGTTTTCTAGCTGTTGTAACTTCAGAAGTCCTTGTCAGAGTGCAGGGGTGGGTCTATACAAAATAGACAACTGGACTATTTACCACGTGTATTTCTTACTTTGATGAAGGAAGATGGACCACTTAGAGAGGGTTCTTTTTGCCTTACAAAACCAACAAAATTGCATGGACTCTGATAAGTCCTTCCACAGGTTCATCTTGTTCATTTTAGAGCTAAGAAGAAATGTCTGACTTGCTGGTGGTGGCTATCATTTCAGTGGGCTCTAGAAGGAAAATAATCGGTTAATTCAGACTCAATAGTCAAGATACAGATGTAACAGAAAGTTGATTTCCCCCAATAATAATAAGCTCATTTTTCTAGAAAATGGTCTATTTACAAGTGGTCCATTGCCAATCTATTGCACTGACACTTTTGGAGAAGTCCAAGAGATGAAGAGAAAGATCTTCTATTAAAATTGCATGTGCTATGTTTGGTGGAGGTGAGGAAAGAAGGGTAAAACTGCAGGCAAAGGCAGTGTCCAAGACTGCAAGAGAAAACCAAGAGGAGAGACTTGTTTGTTTGAATACTGACAAATCTAGGTGTCCCACTACACATGGAATCTAGATATGGAGAGAGGGGTTTTTAAAAAAGTAAGGGTAGTTTAACATTTTCATTATTAGTAGGAGTACTTTTAAGAATAGAAAGACTGCAGCTAAGAAATTTCCCAAGTATCTCCGCATGTCTTAATTTTTCCCCATGTTTTTGTTTAGGCAGCTCCACTGAAGACCTCACTGGCAGTTTGCAGAAGCACCTACAAGAGACCACGGAGAAGGGTTATGAGCTCAGGATTGGATAGGGTGACTTTGAAGGCTGGTATTCCAAGGAAAACTGCCAAAAAGTCAATCTAAGCTAACACATGGGTTCTAGAGTCGCTGGTGTCAGCGACAGCTTGGAAGTACATGATATCCAGAGAACGGGCTCCATTCACAATAATGCACTGGGCACAGGGTGGTGCTTGGCCAGACTGTGACACACACATTGAGGCATTTTTTGATACAGGGTCAAGGACACTGGTAATTGGAAAAAATAATTGAAGCCTGTAGTCAGTTGATTAAATATTAAATAGATCAAATACTTTGTTTTTCTGCATGTTCTTATTCCAACGAACACATTTTAACAATTTTGGAATGAAGCATTGTTTTACTCATGGAGCACAATAATTTTGGAGTAAAGTAGTTGAATACATGCCTACCATTTTGGATGACTGATCCTTACTTTTGCTACTCTTTTCCTACTCGATAGGTACTTACTGCATAGAATTTCTCTTCAGATGACTGGAAAAAAGGAAAAAAGGAATACTACTGCATCTCTCTGTATAAGCAGATTAGAGTTTCAATTAAACTTTTTAAGTGAAAAAAAGCATTAAGCCTTTATCTACTGTTTCCATTCTTAAGCACTGTCCAAGTTACTTTTGTTCTTTAACTGTACTTTTCAGCAAAACCATGCTTACAGTCAAATAGGAGTAATTATTTTCGATAGGAAGAATCCTTATTGATAATATAAAATGCAATCATGTAATTCTGAATGCAAATGCAGTTTCTTAGGGAAATTTGTTCAAAACCAGGTTTTATATCCTGTTGGTGTAGATAACATTTTAGAAGAATTTCATAAAGCAAGATTTGCATGCATCAGTAATGGGCATATCACCACAACTATATTCCAGTGTGCTAATTTCTAGCCAAGTACTTGGGCACTTTTACAAAGCATGGTAAAATAAAAGACAAATAATTTGATGAGAAATATAATGACTTCTGGCTGGTAGGTGGCATTATGAAATAACAGTGAATTAACTTTAGAAAACATACTAAATCTTGAAAAGACCCAAGTAACAAAGCTTACTTATTTTTGTTTTCAATAAGTGCCTACCCTTTTAGCCATTTTCCTCAGTGATATATTTGCTGCCATTCTATTCTGGGACCAATGAAAATTTATTTGCATTGCTTTAATTTCAGAAAAGCATTTATATATGCAAATTAAATCTGGAATTGTGTGAAAAGGAAGTTCAGGTCTCTTTCATATTCAAACAATAGCATCTAAACATTAATCATCTCTCTGTGCTTTTATTACCAAACCAAATTACATGATACTGAATTAAGTAGGCCTGAAAAGCAATGTAGATATTTTTCAATGGACATACTCTGTAATATTACGATGTTATCACTAGTATTTAAAATCATAGTATGGTAGATGATGTTGTACAGTTATATCCAATTTACCAAAAGTTTGTCTGTTCATACAACTGAAAAATTGTACGGGAGCAACACCATTAGGGCTGACACATTGAACTCTCTTTTTTAGAAGCTGCTATTGAAAATACTTGGGCTTTAATAAGAAATGTTGGTTTTAGGATTTTTTTTACACTCAGGAAGTGGACGTGCAGCTCTACTGTGACATTTTCAATTAATAGGAAAAAAATGTTAACAGTTTATGGTGACTGGTCATTTAGTTTGAGAGCTGGCAAAAAGTGTATCTTGGCTAAATTCAAATAACAAAAAACCAAAGAAAAACCAGATTTACATTTTATGCACCATCCTCTGACGGCCTAATCCCAAGGCCAGTGAAGATAATGGATGTATATTTGCCAATTTTCATAGATTGCAGATTATCTAGTCCACAGAATGTGTCAGATTATCAGGTCTCATTCTACTTCCAAATAAACTCCCTTAATGTAAAACTAGTCTCCTCAAGGAGATTACTTTCACGTCACCATGAATGGAATTATACACTTCTAAAAACTGAATTAAGCAGAGTATGAACCTTTAATTAGAATTATGATGTAAGAAATAGATACAGATAGGTACAATGAAAATTTACCCCAAACTTTTCTCGTCAGAATTCTTAGAATCAGCTTCTCTTCCCATATCCAGTAAAACAGAGTTATTTAGCAACATCCTGGACTAAGACTTGCATTTTCTGTGTCCTCTATGAACAACCCAAAAAGATAAATATCGTTGTGTGTGCCAGAACTTATAAATCCATATGAAATGTATGTCTCATGGCTCATTTTGGGGTCCATTTGAAATTATTTTTGTAGGTGGAACATTTATAAGGTCTTTTCTTTCCCTGCGCTAAGTTTCTGGGGCCTAATACTGATGCAGGACTTCTCTCAGTTAAATCACTTAGCAAGGGTCTGCTTTCAGCCTGGTGACCTATTTTCATAAAAGTCACAAGAATTTCTTTAGGATTTCTATGTCTCTATTAACATTATTGAAGTTGGTTAAGTAGTTCAAGTGTTATTTGGGGATAATGGGATGGGAATTCAAATATACATCGACATTCCTAATCTAATTTTTAGAAAAAAACCCAACAAAACAGACTAAAAGTGTCCCCCAAGTACTTAAAATTTAATAGGGTAGAGAAATTTTATCATGAGTAAAATCTTTCTTAGTGCTGAAGTTACGAGCTTGAGTTTTGTTTTGTTTTGGTTTTTTTTGTAGGATATTTTTCCACCAAACATCATCAGCTTCCACACACCAATGGCTTGTAGTGTGTAACATCATTCTTTGGTTCTTTCTTAGCTTTAATGTTGAGAAACTGCAAGCAAAGCTTTTGCAGTTCTGCTTTGTGTTCACACTCCTGTGGGTCAATCTGACTCTTCAATGACTTTTCAACTCACTGATTTCATAGTTTCCCCCAAATTTCAATAGGTGGCAAATATCTCAAGGGCAGTACCCAATTGTGGTTCACAGTCCAGCTGCCACCTGGACATCTCCATGCCAAAGTGTGTTATCAGCTTTGGAAGAGTCTTTTATTTTTAAACTTCATCAGTAATCTGTGCTTTTCATAAGTGAGCTGGAATAGATCCCACTGGAGGACAAAGGATTTCTCCTATTCTTGGAACTTTTCAGAACTTCTCACGGTAACCTGGTACTTCCTGGTAACCCGCTGGGCTTGTAAATCCCAGCCTACCCACCATCCACTGAAAAGCAGGAAAGCAGCAAAATATCCATCTTAGTCATTTTAGTCTGCCATATTTAGCTGCTCTTAAGATATAAGTTAGCAGAAGACATAAAAAAAGAAGTACAATAGTGGAAATAAAACTGAAATAGAACATGTAGTTCAGTCTCTCCCTTCTTTGTTTCAAATCTGGAAGAGATGGCTTTTGATTTCTGAGTCGGTGGTTTATTCCTCCTGTTCTCGTCTTGTTGCTGTGTCCTACATCCTTGGCACACTTGGGGTCTTCTAAACCTGACAAATTGCCAGATCATATCAGATTAAAGTCTTCATTGATTTCACACTCCAGCAAGAAAGCATTTAGTGACTTTCCTTCCTGGATGAAACCCAGTTTTATTTATAGAATTTGTTAGTGTGTAGCCATTACAGCTAACCAGAGCAAAGGCACTTAGTAAAATGCCTTGCTCAGCTGCATATATTTTCTACATTATTTAGGTAGTAAGGGGTAAAAAAAATGCCCACATAGACCAAAAAGGAACCAACTTCTGCCACTGAAAATAAGCTCAATTTAATGCCATGATGTGTTCCTAACAAAAAAAGACTCCTAAGTTCTACAGGACAAACACAAAATTCAGCTCTATAGCAAGATTTGGCATGTAAAACAGGTGTAGACCCTAAGACTTTCAGGGGAAAATAGGATGACATGTTACTGTGCTTATATAATTTTGGCCAGCCTGTGGTTTCAATGACTGTGAAGAGAACCATTTTGTTGTGTACATCTCTATCTTGAGAAGTGACCTTGGCAACAGTCAGGCCAAAATTGGCCTTGGTCAGTTCATCATCACACCTAGACACGTGTGGTAAGGAGGGCAGCAGCTGCTGTGACAACAGCAAATGCTCACATGGGACTGTGCTCATGTTCCTCAAAAAATAGCAGAAACAGCTGTGCCAGTGTGACACTGACTCGGAGCCCTCAGTCCAGAGAGCCAGCAAGTACCAGGCATGATGTTTGCAGTGACAGGACACTAGAGAATGAGGTAACAGTTCCCCTGAACTGTTTCTAGTTATATAAAACTGTTTCTAAGTTAATAAAAAGCTAAATGGCAACATGAGGAAGATATCACACCCATCTTCTTGGCACAAGCTTCCAATAATCAGTTATAGCATCTGACCACTCTCAGAAATCTAAAGTCGGTGGAGAGGTATCAGCACTTATCCAGCAGCCAACAGCTAAAATAGGTTAGATGTGCCCTAAGAATGCTAATTTCTTCTATTGACTCTAAAGTGGTCCCTCTGTGAGGAGCTCAGATGGACCTGCATTACAAACACTTGCAATCAGGCAAAATGAATCTGACATCAAGCATCTCACTGCAAGAATCTGTAATAATCACAGATGATACTTTCTGTAATTGCAAAAACCCCTGGAGCTTTTTGGGTAGTATCTTAGGTGCACATCAAAAAGAGGAACAAAGCCAAAACTGGAGAGAGGTCTTGTACTAATAGGCCCCATTAAAGTCCTGTGATTGTCATTTGTCAAGACAGTCAACACTTTGCTAAGGCAATCTATTGGCTGAACTGCCACAATGTCATGTAAAACTCAGAATATAGCAAAGTAAAGCAAGCATCACTGACATAAGGCTGTGTTAGAGAAAGAATATTCTCATTTTCATGTCTAGAAACAAAAAAAAATTACCTCCCAAGCCTGGGTATTTATGGTTTGTTTTCCAAAGAATCTTCCTTCCTTCCTTCCAAACAAGTTTATGATGAGTAGAGGTAGATCCCATATGGCACTATTTCTTCTATAACAGTACAGTGAGCTCCTTTTTGAAGGGCCAGAAGGTCAAACCTTACCTCTGCTTTATGCAATGCTATTGCTTTGTTTCCTTTGATTCTTCTATGCTTTGTTCTACATAAAATATTTTCTGACATGCAGGATGTCTGTGGTACTTTACAACAAAACAAACTCGTGTGGTTGCTTGTCTGTCACCTTACGTAAGGAATTCTCTTCACGTGTGCTGGCAACCTGAGGCACTGGGAGTGCAGGGGACTATGGAACTGGTGATATTCTGCAAGTCTCCCGACTCATGAGAACGGAAGAAAGAATTATTTCACCTATAAATAGTGGTGTTAAATAAACTAAGATAGATAGATCTGGAATTCGCCTTTAGGAAGAACCGTAAGAAGAGAGAAGTGTGTAAAGACTTTTGAAAGGACTAAAAAAGGTAAAATTATTGACCATAGATACGGGAATAATGCCTTTTAGAGTAATTCAAGCAACACAATCCATAATGTACTTGAAGAGATGACTAAGAGGTGACCTGATCATTGTGCATAAGTACCTCAGATTGAAGAGATTTCTGGTGCTACACAACTCTGGCGTTCAAAAATGCCAAGAGGAAATCCCAAGGCTGGAAGCCAAAGTGAGTTGAAATGAGGCAAGAAATCAGGCATACAGAGGTGTTTTTTGTGTGTGTGTGTTTAGTTGATTGGGTTTTGTAAGTAATCTTTGGAAATGTTTGTTCAGGAAAGGGGTGAGCTCTCTATCATTCTGCGTTTCTTTAAATCAGGATTGGAAATCTGCCTACAAGAAAGACCAAATTGTAACAACTTGACAGACACGTTATTTAAAGAATTTCCTGTGTCTGTATTATACAGAAAGTTAGACTAAAATATATTAGTAAGAATGGGTACAAAAAAGTCCTTGCAACACCAAAAAAACCTTGTAGTTTTTAAGCCACTTGTGAATGAGATTATACAACTCAATTACCTGCAACACTAGATCCCACTGCGGATGGGCCTGGGGAGGACACACACCAGCATTTGATGAGGTAATTTCCAGTGCCGTGTTCCTACGAATATACCACCTCATCAGGCTTCAGAAGTTAAATGTCCATGAAACTGGAAACACTGTTTTCTCTTGGATCACTCAAAGACTGTTGATAGCAAACAACTGTGAACAATTTAAGCTGTTGTTGAAAAGCAAATGGGATTTTCCACCCATCCTCATCCTAGATCATAACCCAGTTCCCAAGGTCCAGTTAAATTTTTCAAAAGAACTGATTCTGCTCTCACTCCTGCCTTCTGAAGCTGGGAAACCCAAACCCTTTTCAGCCTTCCTGCAAGTGTTTTATAATGCTGGAGGACTTTACATCACCTATGATTTTGATGAAGGGTTATGATTGCTCTGTGAATGACTCTCTATTAATCCACTTCCCCACTGATTCTCCCACAGATATTTTGAAAGGAAGCAGTACAAATGAACAGGTGCAATGTAGTCACCTCCAGAATTGTCATATTGCATGTGGTCACCCTCTAATAGCAGTTCTAAGGATGTTTCCTACTGTTTTTTCACTGTAGAAAATATGCACCTGGATTCTGAGAGTCCATTTGAAGCCTTTCATCAATGCAACAGATACTCATGGCTACAAAATAAACTTGCCAAAAGACAAAAAACAAAAAGGCAAGAAGTTGTTGAGTTTTATACCTATTGCACATAAAATGGCCAGACTTTGAACAGTGTTCAAAATCAAGCTTTTTTTTTTCATATGGGATCTGACCACAGAGTCCTTGAGCAGAGCCATGGTGCAGCACTGGAGAACTCTGGACTCACTTTGCAATTCCTGCTTTTGCCATGATCTTTTGGAGCAACTGAAACATCTCATTATCCAGGTCTGCCTGTCTGTTAGTGGGGAGAATTTTTCCTCTTTAAAAGAGGCATTATGAAATCAAATTGATGGAGGTGTGTGGAGTACATGTATATCAATATATGCTGAATAGCCATTGTGTAGAAACTCTTAATGCAACAGCTCTGAGAGTGAGCTCTTTAAATTCCTTAAAATAAAAAGTTGATCCTCTTGCTCACTGCTGTGAGTGCCACCACAGTAACCTCTGCTTTGTGACCATCAAAATTAAGATCACAATAATATATAAACTAAATGTAACACTGAAGAAGGTTTTTTGGTAGCTCAGATGGATTCCAGCCAGCTGGACCAGTATTAGCCAAAGTTATCCAGGGAAATAAACCCAGTCCCAAGAAATTGCTTCCTGAGACAAGCTGAATATTCAAGAACATTGCATTCCAAAATTCTATTTGTTCTGACACTCATTTTTATTTAGATGGCTCTGACAATTATCATCACCCAGTAGTAACCTCTTAAGCTTGTCTTTATTTGAATACTGAAGGTTACACAGAAATGGATATCATTGTATCACAGATCACACTGAGTCAAATGCAAATTTTACACGACATGTCCATGGGGTTTGAAGCAGACAGCAGGAAAAAGAACCTTAAAAGAAAATAGCAAATTAAGCAATCGAGAGGGGATCATCCACTTTCTGAAGCAGAATTGACATTAACCTCACCAGTGCTTATTTGGATTTCTTGAACTCCTTCTGGGACAGTTTGCTTGATCTTCATCAGCAAATCATGTAAAAAAAAAAAAAAAAAACCAAAACAGAAAAATAGTTAAGCACTGGAAAATTCTTCCAGTGTTTTCCAGTTTCAAATCTGGTTTAGAAATTACTCCATTAAAAATACCCGCAGACCTTTTCCCCTGCAAGCCTCCTCTCTCCAATGTTTCTCTCATCATGGTGCTAAATTCTTTCCTCTGATCTGAGCACCTGACTCTACCTGACATTTAAGTGAGATGCACGCCCACGTCTGAAGGCAGGCTTTGGCTTTTTGAATCCAGATTTATCTTGGTTTTATTTACAGAAAACAGAGTGCAGGGAGGATAAATTAATTCAAAGGAATGGTTTATGGACTACTGTCACCTATTTTCTGCTAACAAAACTAGCAAGGTTTTGTTCGACACAGGTAAAACTTACATAAAATGAAATTTACTTTCATAAAGTAGTCCACACATACCTGCTTTCCTGGTGAGGATGTGTTTGTTTATTTTTTTGGTTTGGGGTTTGTTTTGTTTTGTTTTGTTTTGGAAACCATCTGAATTTTGTTCTTTTAAAAAGTTAACAGTTCCATTAACTTTTGCTTTCAGTGTGTTACGCTAAATTCCTTTGAACGTATTACTTTAAATTGAGAGATTATCATGGTTTTTATGGAGATTATATTTTATCAAGTGTAAAACTAGTGTTTTAAATAAACCAGGTTATTTATAAGGTGCCTTACTGATAAATTCACACGTGCACCTTGGACTCTTTGTATTGCTTTTTCACTTAAAACTCCTGTTTCGTGGTTGCAATCTAATTTTTGGACTCACATCCAGGTAACAATATACTAATCCATTCTCACTGCAACAGTCTCCCACTAAGCTCTCTGGATATAGCGATTTAATAATATCATAGTTTAACACTTACTTTCTGCATTTATTTTTGAAATATGTGGACCCATTCTCATCTAATTTCCTTGAAGGAGTTCCAACACTTTTTCTTATCACATAAATATTTATAATAGGTGCACTGAAATAGTCTCCGGGAAATACAAAGCCAGACGTTAATAGAAAAATTTTACACAGATGACAGAAAAAATTGCTCTTTTATTTTAAGTGCAGGAGAATAAATTCTAATGTTTTATTCATAAATGGAATTTTTGACAACTTCTTGTTTAACCCTTCTCCCGTTCCCAGATAAACTGTAGAACTGGGGCCAATACTGCAAACTGCTAAGCACAGCCTGCAGGAAGTTTAGAGCTCTGAACTATGGTTGACTTAGTGGAAATAAGTTTCAGAAGTGGAAGTGGTTCGTTTCTGCCCTCAGATGGATGCTCTGAGAGCCCTTTGAAATCACTTCAGTCAGGCAGACTCCAGACATTAGCACTGCATGAACTCCCTTCCTTCAAAAGATATTTTGCATAACATGAAATGAATCAAGAGACCAAAGACTGATGTCTAAGCAAAATGTGTACTTTGATGAAAGGAGCACTTGAGGAAGACTGTCAAGAGCTGCTAATTACATAATGTCCTTAATACTTGTGAACCTCAGTGCCATGAAAGGGAAGGGTAGAACGAAGTACAGCAAGGTGGGGGGATCAGCCCTTGTTGTGAAAGGTTATAATTCAGAAACCCTTCTCTCCACAAAAAAAAAGCTACACAAAACTACAGCATCCAGCTTCTCTCAGTTCAGTCCATGCCTCAGAGACAGAGGAATCAGTGCCTGTTTGCAAGCACAGGAATGTACATTGCACCTTGTTGCTAAGCTATAGAAAGGCAGGGAAAGTCCTGCATCTTCCCTCACCTGCAGCCTGGGAGGGACCAATTTCCCACTTCTACTTCATCATTATAACCCAAGAACAGTGGTCCAGAGGCCATTTCCTGCAGTCTGACATTGAACAAGGCTATTAGCAGGAGAAAAAGCATGGTGCAAGTTGCAGGGGAGTCACATTGTTTTCTGGTAACTGTGAATACAGCTATGGGCACCCCTGTCACAATCTATTACTTTCTACTTGGCTTGCTCACCAGTCACCTGTGTTTTCCTGGACTCATTTGTAACTGTTCTACTCCTGTTCCTGTGATTGATGGTGAAATGCTTGTGAGAGCAGCCGTGGCCGAATGCCTTTGTTTCTGAAAGATGCAACTGGAAAAACTGCATGAAGGAACATATATATCTGTTGGATTTTTTTCTCTCTCTAACTCTGCGAGAGCTAAACCTCTCAGTCACCACAAAATATCCAGCCCCGTGCTGCTGGTTTGCTCCCTTGTATGTGTTGCCGACACAGTGGTCCAGCCTGTCTTGTTCCTGGCAACGTTGTATTTGTAAATTTTTAAAGTATGCTGCTTGTTGTGTTCATTTCAAGCTATGCTGGTAAAGGGATCAGACAAACACATACCTGCCACATGAAAACTTATTTTTGCTGTGTTCTAGGTATATGAGGTACTTTTACACCTGACAGATCTAGTTATAATCTTTTACATGTAATCTTAGCCTTATTTATATAAAATATAAGTAAATGTCGATATATACAATATGAATAAAAATTATATATAAATTGTGTATAAATGTATACCAAGTATACGTGTGTATATTTGTTGATATACACACAAATCTATCCATACAGTTAGAGCATTTGCTCCTCATGGTCTGGGTAGGTTTCCCTTTTGTTATAACAGTGCTGAATTCACAAAGGAAGAAGTTCTCCCTCTGAGAGGCAGAACAGCCAACACAACAGACAAGGAGCGTTTTTGTATGAGGCCAAGAAAGTCATTGAACAATGCACTATTATTTCCAAGAAGGCCATTTCTACTAAGGAAATTGTATCCTAAAGTGGAAATGCCAACTGAGGAGCCTGTAGAGAACAAAAGGCAGTAAATTGTAGAGCTCCAGCCCCTACCTAAATGGTGTCTCTCCTCCTGGGTAGTCTGGCCCAGTGTCAGGATCCAAAAAGACAAAACCAGAGGATTTAATTTTAGCTTAGGATCTAAATATCAAGGCAGAAGCTCAGTTGACAATATCACAGGTCTATAATCATAATCAGCTTTGCAAATATGCTAAATATCTATTGCAGCCTATCCATGCTGGCTTCTAAACATCCATTTCCCCTTATGTCATTGTGTATACTGGGAAAAAAAAGTCAGCAAAATAAAAACAGACCATTAATCTCTGCCCTAAATTTGACTGCCTCTGTGGCTTCCTCCTGGACTTGCACCATTCCCCTTCCCTGTCCTAAGGAGTGAGCAGAATTCCTTTAGGGAGATGGGGGTCTTACCTCTGCTGATACAGTGATTCAACAGAATGGGATGACTACTCGTGCAGTGAAAATGAGGAAAAAAGGACCATCAAACCCAGCAGGAGGAGCAACGTTTAAAAATAGATGTTTTATCCTTGGCAATTCAGTTATTTGCTGTGCTGGCACTCTGCATTGTCACCAGTTAGCAAATGTGAATCCTCATATTTATGAACCTTTCTACATAGAAAATCCTTTCTCCATCAGATCTGTCCCCTGCTCATACCACTGGGGAGAGGAGGTGCTGTCACACTGCCTTGTAACTTCTAAAGGTCAATGGGCTTGCAGCTCCTTTTGAGGTTCAGTGAACTGATGCTTTTTTGGGAAATTGTGACAGAATCACTGCCTTCATTTCAGTAGAGATGAGGGCTAAATGGAGGGAATCCAAATTGCGTGGAGAGCACTACATGGGAAAATAGCTGAACACAGAGTGGTCATTGCTCCTGGTGCTCAGCAAAATTTGACAAGCATCACAAAAATGGTGCTACTGAAAAGGGAAGCACTTGTATGTGGACTGCAGCTTTAGTGCCTTACAGGAATACAAAAAGGCTGTGATTAAAGCAGGGAGAAAACTTACATTTAAAGATGATTTTGATATACAGGGCTGAATCAAAAGCAGCCTCTGCCATATTGTAAGGACAGTTACCTCTTCTGCAGACAGTTTCTGCTTCTTTAGCTTCTAATACTTCAGGTTTCAGTTATCATCTGTGCTTTTAGAAATACTTAAAGGTGGCCCTATCCCATTTTATACCAGTATTTCATGTAGTCTATGCAGAAAGAGATGAATGCTAGACTTTGTTGTGAGTTTGGGGTTTGACTACTAAAAATCTAATTTGGGGATTTGGGAAGACTTTTGACATATAGAAGACAAAT
This sequence comes from Ptilonorhynchus violaceus, assembly GCA_013397565.1. Classification (NCBI taxonomy): domain Eukaryota; kingdom Metazoa; phylum Chordata; class Aves; order Passeriformes; family Ptilonorhynchidae; genus Ptilonorhynchus; species Ptilonorhynchus violaceus. Next base: position 1,751,399 of record VZRJ01003291.1, on the reverse strand, counting down.
CCCTTCACTAAGGAACTCATTGTATAGGGTCAGCACAGAATTTTTTTGGTGGAATCCTGAGAAGGAGATGAAGCAATCTTTTCACCTCAGAAGAAAACTTGGAGACTCCAAATCTACCGGGAAAAGCTACCAGGTTGGTTTGGGTGTGCAGCTCAACAACAGATGGTGGTGAAGTGAGCTGGTCTCAGCCTGCTTACTACTGTGGTCAGCTGCCATGGAGTTCCTGATATTCAGTTAAAATTGTCCTCCATAAAAAAAAGATAAAGAGGTTATAGTCCCTTTGCATCATTCCTGTTTTTCTCTGTATACTCAGGAGAAAAATTTCTAAGATGTAGTGCTGAAACTATAAATTAAACTTAAATCGCAGCTTTCCCAAAAGAACTTCCACAGTTTATTTCCACTGGACACATGCCCATGCTATCCAAGCACAGCCACTCAGGTGCTAAATCACTGACAGCTCAGCTTTCACTGCAGCTCCTGAAGATGCCTTTTCATTTGTTAGCTCTTGGCTTTCAACACTGCTGCGTTCATTTTCTTTTTTGTGCGAGCGTCACTTACCCCATCTGTTACCTCCCTCCCCTCTCTTCACAGTACGCTTAATATGATAGACATTGTCCAAACATGTATGAATACCTCGACTTTGTCCTTTAGAGCTTCATCAAGCAAAATGACAGAGTAATACAGTGAGATTTTGGAGAATAAGCAGTCTTTTCACCCATTTTAAAGTTGCTGCCTCCCACACTTAGAGGTTTGATACAGAGCGCTTCAGCCGTGGGCAGAGATGAATAGCCTGACAAACACATTCTTTTGTATGGAAACATCGTCTGTATGAAGGTGTCTTTCTTGAAGGACCCCAAAATCCCCAAACAATCCCAAAGGCAGAGTTTTGCCAATGCTACAGCAATGCCACCTTTGAAGTCAAATCAGCAGCCGTGTGTTGTAGATATGAAGGAAAACCTTCTGTTCAAATGCCACGCTCAGTAACGGCTTGGAGATACAGACTAGTTTCCAGCATGGTTCTGAGTTATGATAGGTGGGTTTAAGCTCACATCTTAAGAAAAATTAGGTTCAGAGCTCACATACAGAGAAGTGGAGGACGTAATCCCTTAGGTCAAGTCACAAGCCACGCTCCAGAGATGCACATTTACCTTTTCTCCTGTTGGGTGGGGGACTCTACATCCGTGTACCTCTGGTAATGAGACGCTGGTAGGAGTATGACAATTAGTTGACAGTGGAATTATGCATCCGTGTGTTTAACCCTCTTATTACCCTTGTCTCCTTTTCTCTCTTCCTCTCAGACAGGGACTTTGGGAAGGTTTCTGCATTCCCAACAAATTGGCAGCATGACCCTGGCCTGCCTTGTGCCTTTCCAAGTCTCACTACCCTTTGGAAACGGCTTGCTCTCAGTTTGCTTTTCCTCAGTGCAATCAGTGCAGCCAGATGGGAACGGCTTTGAAATTTACCTTTTCAAATCTCAGCTTCATATTTCTCCTTTGATGTTTCTTGCCAGGTTTTCCAGTTGTCCTTGCCTCTCTAGCTTCAGCACAGCTCCCTCTCTCCAGGCTGTGCTTTCCCCAGGCCTATGACTCCCTGAGCATCCTAATTTGCAAAGGTATTTCAGTCACAGGTTGGCTGTCACTGGAGCTCTAATTCACATTGCTGCCAACAGCAGCGTGTGTCATCTCGGTGGCTGTGTCAGAGCTGGACAACCACTGGAAAAAACCCACAGAAATGTTCTGACAAAGAAGGTTTGGAGGCTGTTGCAAGTCATAGTTGCTTCAATACTCAAGCAAGGCTGAGGAATAGGCAATGAACAGTGTCCACAGAGAAGCAGCTGGGACAGCCTGGACTTCAGATCTGCCAACTCCTGCATGGTTCAAGTAGATCTGAAAGTCTCACTGGGCCTCCAGATGTGGCCAAATTTGACAACAGATCCTGAGTCAGGCTTTTTGCTTTCCCACTGTCTTTGGAAGGCATTGGTTAGAGAAGCAGTCCTCAAAGGACTTCTTTTTATTTCTTTACTAAATTGGATTCACACTCAGAGGATTCCATACAGACACTTGAAGGAAATCATTGCTGCAATGTTTGCAGCTCATCAGTGCAAGACGAAAATGGATGGTACTCCAACCGGTTTATAAGACATCAGGCAAGGGGCTCTGATAGCTTCTCTTTTACTCACAGTAGCTGAGTGCTGCATAAAGTATCTCTAAAATTGTTTCCCAAATGTATATATAAATTTATATGATATATTTATATAATATACTTGTTAAGGAGAGTGTTTCCACAGCCTGGTGTGTGATTCTTGCTTTATCCTATCTTTTTCCGCACAGTCAGCTGCCACATTTCAGGTTTAAAAGGAAGCTCTCCAGGACTCAGGAATGCAAGCAAGATGTTTCCAGAATATTACCTTAATCAAGCTCACTGAATGTTCTGGAACAAATAAATAAATCATTAACCTTGCTGTTACAAATCAGTGCACATACATTGGAAGCTGCTCCAAAACCAGTTGTATAGTCTAAAAAATATGTTACCAAATAAGCAGTCCAAGTGAAACAAAGCCAATCCTTATGAAAAAAAAAATCTGAATCTTAATCAGCAGAAGTGCCTTAACTGGCTTCCCAACAATGCAAAATGAAAAACTTCCAAAATTTTCTAACACACACCTAATATCACCAAGCATAATGTGAGAACTTGCTGAAACAGGCTCTCGTGATGCTGAACTCACTGTAGTAAAGTGCTGAAAGCACAAACACGAGAAAATTCCTATTTATCAAAGTCTAGATTTCCTCTCTTGCGTGGTCTTTGCTGCAGATTTTTTTCCCCTCTCTTAGACACGTCATTCTGTGCTACAACCTCCACAGCAAAGAGTACATTTGGAACACGAATCTGGATTGTTAAAATGAAGGCATGAAGAAGGGAAGTTATTTTATCTTTGCCTTGCTGCTCAGACTCTCCTTCCTGTGCTGAGTACAATCTGTGGAATTTGAAACTGGGGTTGAACATGTGGGCTGGGAATATCCTGAGTTGCTTTATGTGTTTCAAGTTCTTTATTATTTCTTACATCCAACTGGATTTCCACTGAGGCTGTAGCAGCAGTGCCAGCAGAGTTGTCAAATACTTCCAACCTCTTTTTTTTTGTTTATATACCTCCCTGTGAAGGTCCTGGTGAAAAATGTGTGCTATCATTTGATAAAACAACCTTCTGGAAAAACATAAAGCTCTCCAGCCTTCACTAGGGTTTGAGTATGAGTGGGATCACCATTGCTATTATTGATATATTAAGGCATCTAGTAGGCAGATATTGAAGAGACTCAGTTAAAGGCTATGAAACTTGATGACATGAAGCACTAATTGATCTGCTTGCAAAGTAGGACCAAATATATTTCTAATATTGTTTGACCCTCTCCACTGCCAAATTATCCTTGAGTGAAACAAACCATAGGGTTGCTAAATATAACCTTCTCCTGTTGAAGAAGATAGAAATCTTTGTGTTCTCCAGGAATTCTTTTCCATCAAAGAAAATATTTGGATTTCAGGTTTTTGCCTTTGTATCTTAAAAAAAGGTAAAGGTTTTAGCTTTCCCAGGTTTCGTCCACCTCCTACTAACCTTGGTAGAAATCATATGATACTGCAAAAAAACCCTGAACAAATTAAAAAGCTGCTGTGGGAGAGCAATTGGTTCCTAAACTTTAAATAGAAGGGGATAGAAATGACAAGAAGGAAATACTATGACCTTTTCTAGTTCTGATTTCTGTTACATATGTCACATATATTGAAAATCTAATGTGAAACCCAGGGGTCTGAAAAAAACTGTAGCCCAAAGTGATACAGTGCATATAGAAAAAAACTCCACCCTCTATAATCCAGTATCAGGTAACCACCATGGGAATATTTCGTACTGCAACTTGGGGGATAGAAATTCTTGACTGTGCTAAAATAATTGCTGAGTTTGTTCCTGCTAGCTCCTTTCAGTTCCCCTAAAGTGATCTCTGCTCGAGCACACTAGAGGCAGAGAGGATACAGTAAGCTTTTTCCTTCTAAAATCTAACACTGTAAATAACACCGTCCACTCTAATTAGCTTTTGTAAACATGCATCCAGCAGGCAAGGAAGCAAGAGAAATAACCAGCGAGCAGTGTAACAATCCATTGGTTCAGGCACAACATTTGGAAGTATTTGTCCAAACGATGGCATTACAACAATCTCGCACAGAATCAACTGCATTTGCCCCTTTTCCCAATACTGTAACCGAATGACAAATCCACCAGGTGACTCACTGGCAGCAGCATGCACATTCATGCACCAAGTCTGCTTTTGGATAGAGAGACTCAGAGTGTGGACTTTCCAGCATGACATTATCTAGCTGTGAAAATATTTCCAAGCAAATATTTGGATTTCTTGGTTGATGTTCAGCCCAGTGTTTTTCAGGCAGAAACATTCTTCCTCTGTCCATTTTTTCCCCTAAGAATTTCAGTCCTGCACATCTGGCTCAAAACTACGTTTATATCAATCCTCCTAATTTTAGCTTTGCCAGTGAGGTGGCTGGTCATCAAACTGCGGCTTCAGGCAGGGGCAATTCTCTCACCCAAGCTTTTGAGTATTTGGTCTTGAGAGGAAAAACTGGGGGTACCTCCTCATTTATGGGCTTATAAACTCATTTTCACAATGCAAAGTCTTCTAGAATTATTTTAGACCCAGCGAGCAATGAGAATTCCACTTTTCCAGTATCAAACTACCTCCAAGAAGAATACCCTTCTATTTGGGGAGATATCTGAAGATCTGATATAACATTTCTCCCCCTCTAAAGTTAAATCCGTATTTATGAACAAATTTAACAAAGCTTTTTTACAACTTCAAAAGTTTTAATGGTCTTCTTATTTCACAGCTTTTAGCATTCTCCGAGGTAGAACTGCTGCCCAAAGCACCCTACTGTAGGACAATCATCCTGGCCAAAGGCCAACAAGGACTACAGTTTGTCCCTGGTTTGATGACATTGGAAATTGGAAATTCTCCCTATAGCCAAGATTCTTAGACCCCATCGCAAACTAACTGAACTGAGGTAAGAAGGATAAGACAAAATCCAGGAGGTCAGTAAAAGTGTAGATATGTGTAGGAAGGAAACACATTCACTATGTGTGACTTTAAAGAAGAAAGAATTTAATTGCTGTTTGGGTCTTTCTTGGAGACCTTCCCTTTTTATGGCAACAAAAAGAAAAATTCTCAGCTCCCTCATTAGTAAAATTGTCTTTGTTTCCAAAAGGAGATCCTTGAGCCTAGTTTTCTAATAACTAGAAATACTGTTTTTTCTTAATTTTCAGATAGGTTAATAATTTACTAAGGTTCTTATTCCAGTTTCTAAGGTAACTGTTCTTCCATTTCCCTTGTGATATCCCAGCTTGTCAGCTCTCTTGAGGCAGGATCCCACAGTGCAGCCTCTCTTAATTGGTCCCTCACTAAATCCCTCTCCAATTCTTTGCAAGTCATACTCTGAGTAGCTGCTCTGCCACTTTTCTCCAGCCTCTTCAGCTCTCCCAAGGTTATGAACTATTTACCCAGAACAAAATTATTTAGTGGGAAATGCTTCAAAATAACAGCCACCCAATGCACCTACTTGGTGTTCATCTGTCTTCCAACACTACTAGGGCTCTTTGTCCGTGCTAGTCACGGCGAGTTTTTAGAAGGCATCTCTGTCCCCAGTCAGGACTGTTATTTTTATAAATGGTTGAAACTTCTTTTGGTTTGCCTTTGGGCCTTAGCAGTTTGCGTGGTAGCTGCCTTGGAGAATGAGCTTCAAATATGTTCTACTTGAAGCTGTTGCAATGTCGAAAACAGTATTAATTACCTCCCTACATCCTTTTCATCTTGAAGGAAACCTCTCATGTCTTATTTATCTGGGAACACAGCTACTGACTAAAACTTGAATTTCGTTAGGAAACATTTCTAACATTTATAAAGTTAATGCAATCTTCTTTAAATACTCCATAGCTTGAAAGCATCTGTCACAAGTCTTTTTTGGCTTCCTTCATCTTTTTAGCATCAACAGAGTCTGCCACACCCCCAAAACCATCTGTGTATCTCACGTAAAACTTCTGCAAGGGCTTTTGTTTCTCTTGACCACCTACACCCCACAAATGGAAAGCATCACTTTTATTTTTCTCTCTTAAAACCCCACAGTATCACCCACAGTGTGTGGGAAGAAAGTCAACAAGCCCATTTGGTCACAGCCTGCAGAGCAGGGGTGCCCTCCCAGCACCCCTATGCAAGGAAGTGGGGGAGGGCGGATAGCTCAAGGGCATCAGTGTCCTTGCATTAAAGGAAGTGTATGAACAGAGTGCTACAACAGGTAGGAGAAGGGGGCTCATGCCACTGTGCAGGAGCAGAGCTGTGACCAAATCACTCAGGATGCCATTCCATGTTGCTAGCCTTAAACTGAAGTAACCCTGAAAAGTAAAGCTATCGTCTCCTTCACGTGGTAGTTTTCTTTCTCTCTGCTCGAGGTGTGAGCAACAATGATTCATTTGCATTTGCTGAATCTCAGTTTTATTCTGCTGCAAATTTTTTTTTTTTATTCAGAAAAGAATTCTGATCTGTATTGTCACTCAAAAATTGAACCAAAACTTTCTCTGAGATTTTTGAAGTTTACAAATCCAATTTCATTATAAGATTCTGTGGATTATTTCTGTATTTCAAGGACACACTCAGCAACAAGTCTATAATTCTAAAATGCATGAAAAACTCTGTTCCTGGGAAGACCCCATACAAATTTTCAAACTCATGAAATTTAGTGGCAGAGAGGACCAGAAGTATATTTGACCCCATGGTTCAAAGCCTATTGAAGTCAGTCAGGCCTTTCCCACTAATCTCAATAGCTCTTTCCATTGCAAATTTTAGATAAGGTTGAGGCAAGTAAAAAAAAAAGGATTTGTTAGCTGTGGTTTTGTCAGTTTCACCATCATTGACTCCAGATTTCAATTGGAGGAATTATAGTCAGGAAGAAAAGAGGAGATCTGAAATTATTTTAGAAATGTGTCTAGAAATTTCTTGAGAAAAATGACTGTCATCGAGACACTTATTCTCTGGTTCTTCCAGGTGAGATTAAGACACGACTTAGGAGTGACTAGAACCAAGCCAAAGTGACTGTCGAATTTTTCCTTTTGTGTTCGAGCTGCGAAGTCTTGCAGCATCACTGCTGCTCCTGAGCTGGTCCTCCCTGGAGCATGGCAGCTGCTCAGCAGAGAAGCAGCCACTAGAGAGCATGACGAGACCAACTAACCTCCCTGGGTTTGATCTAGATCAGGACTGGAACCAGGTCTCCTGAGCAAAACTGGTGCTCTGAAACATCGTCATGACTGAGCCCTGTAAGCAAAGACAAAAAGCCAACACAACTGCAAATCTTCAAAGGAAAAATAAAAGAGCACTGACCTCAAGCTCAGTGTATTAAATGAAAGAAAGCATGAAGCTGTCTCATCTCTACTGGGCCTTTCATATGAAAATTATACATAAATGCCTGCATTACACATGTATTTTGACTCAATGGAAATTCTTCAGTATGGAGTACATATAAATATTTATGTGTTGCTGGTAAACCTCTGAACATCATTGCTTTATGGTTATTTCTTCTCTGCAAAGCAGCCTTCAAGGCTACAAAAAAAGAGATATAAATGGAAGAAACAAGGCAAGTTTAGCATATTTGGAGAACAAAACCAAAGCTAAATAATGAGTAATTTATACAAGGAAGATATTTAAATCATTCTGCAGATGTTTACAATAGTAAAAGAAGAAAAGGGAGGTCTTTGGAATGGCATAAAGAGCTCTAGAGTTTTTATCTTTAGCTCTGTGATCATCTGTCAATCAATACTGGGAAACCATCTGAAATGAGTTGGGGTTTGCCATTTATGTCTTACTGGGGCAGCGATTCCTACTATGAAAGAGGAGAAATTGTAAATTTGGCGCATTATTCAAGGATGGAACAGAGTAGGAAGAAGAGAAAGAAATTCCCTTCACACTGTGACAAGAGCTGTCTTTTCCAGCAGTGAGGATACAGACTGCATGATGCTGATATGCTGAGGTTTTCTATGGGCTAAAAACTTGGCTGTTTTTATTCAGGGAAAAAATAGCTTCAAGGATGGCTGTGTTTTGAGCATGGCACCAGGGAACACCCACCAGTGGGCAACAGAATGGCCCCAAGTCTGTCTCTCCTCAGAGCTGGTGTCTCCACAGAGTGTCAGTATTTCATGGCACTGTTCCAACAAACAGCTTCAAGTGGAAAATGAAATATGCAAAATGCAGAAATAAACAAAAAAACTCAAGCCAAAATCCCAAGCCTCTGTCCCTGCCTCCCAGAATTGTTTCACCTAGAAAATGGACAAAATTGAATCCAAATTAAAATCCATAGTTCATGGGAGAGAAAAGGGTGCATTTCCAATGAAGAACAAATTATTGCTCTGTTCAACCTGGGTAGTAGACATCTCTTGCCTTTTGTAAAAAACAGTGGGGGATATTTCAATAACCTTGCCTAGCAAGTAATTTTATCTCTGAACTCTCATCTATTCCAGATATCCATGTACTGTTTCTGTAAATTTTAAGTTTAAACCCTGTCATCTCTGTGTTATATAATGCCTCCTACTTAATTCCAGAAGTTGGGGACCAGGACACAGTGATGTGCTTTGTAAATTTTCTCTGCTATTTCCTTGGCATGGCTCAGCTTCTCCACTGAAGGAGCTTTTTAGATTATTCATTCCCTAAATCACCAAGGCTCTCCAATATCTAGCCTAAAGAGAGAGAAGTCACCTGGTTTGTGTGTATTGTATTGAATGAAAAAGGTTGGAATTTGATCAACTTAAAGGATATTGAGACAGGGGACAAGATTCTTACTGACAGGTACAATGATCTTTATGTCTATTGACCACAATAATTTATAATCCAGTACAGAATGGTTTTAGCCATCAACCCCAATGCCAGGGGCAGGACCTCCACAGCCAATTAAACAAAAGATAAAGCCAAAGTACTCCCATGGCCTCATGCCACATGATGTTCTAGAAATCACTTCTGAAAGTTTTATAAGGGATTAAATTTATAGAGCAATTTTTAAGTTTTTTTTAATATAGTGTGTTATCTGTTGAGCCAGGCAAATGCTGGATGCCAGAAAGAAGAAGGTAGAGAACACTCTCTGAAGCAGGGGAAGGACAGGCCAGTGGCTATCAGAAGTAAATGTACATACCTGGGAAGAAAAAATATACTGAATGGTTGGTGCCATCCCACTTGCACATAGAATCATAGAATGGCTTGGGTTGTGAGAGACTTTAAAGATCATCTAGTTCCAAAGCCCCTTCCAATGAGCACGGATCTTCAACTAGATCAGGTTGCTTAGGGCAAGGTCCAACCTGACCTTGACAACCTGTCTGGGCAACCTGTGCCAGTGTTTCTTCACCCTTTTCGCAACAAAATTTCTTCCTTATATTTATATTATATCTACTCTCTTTAATTTTAAATCATTACCCCTTGCTCTGTCACTACAGCCCTGCTAAAAGCTCTGCATCTTTAATATAGGCAGAAAGGATGTAATAAGGTCTCCCTGGAGCCTTCTCTTCTCTAGGCTCAGCAAACCCAACTTTCTCAGTCTGTCTTCACAGGAGAGGTGATCCAGCCCTCTGATCATTTTTGGAGCCTTCCTCTGAACATGATCCATATCCTTCCTGTGCTGGGGATCCCAGAGCTGGATGCAGCACTGCAGGTGGGGTCTCACAAGGGCAGAGCAGAGGGGCAAAATCCTCTCCCTCGCCCTGCTGCCCATGCCACTTTTGATGGAGCCCAGGACATGTTTGGCTTTCTGGGCTGCCAGTGCATATTGCCTGGTCATGTCCAGCATATCATCCACCAGCACCCCCAAGTCCTTCTCCTCAGGGCTCCTCTCAACCCCTACATCCTCTTCTGTTTCTGGTTAGAAATGTTTATTATTCTTTGCATCCCTTGCCAAGCTCAACTCTAGCTGCAGCTTGGCCTTCTCAATCCCAACCCTACACAACCAGACAATATCCCTATACTCTTACCAGGGTACATGTTCCTTCTTCCACTGCCTGTGCATTTCCTTCTTGCCCTTTAGTTTGACCAGCAGGTCTCAACTCAACCATGATTTCTTGCCTTCCTTGCCCTAGTTCTTACAATACGCTCTTTTCTAACCAGATTGAAGTTCTGGGGTTGGAGGCCACAGTGAGAGATGGCACTGTCCTGCAGAGCTGGATGCTGCAGCAGCGTCAGTAGATGTGAACGACACAGGCTGTAGGTGTTGTGGGCTTGCTCATTACATCAGTCAACATCTGCTATAAATCCCATGAACAGCGTTGCCATAGTGAGAGTGCAATGTGGTGCTTTGGATGGTGGAGATGACACTCATCCTGAGTAGCAGACTGGCACTGACATACAAGGAGACAATGGATTACAACCTCACTGTCATGAACATTTGGGAGAGCCCAGGTGTGTCATACAAAAACAGCAATTTGAGCTTTGTTTATTGAAGTAAGATCTGGAAGACCAGGAGGGGTGTGTCATTTCCTGCCACCCCATCACTGAGAGCCTTGGAGGGCACACTGTCAGCCAGGTATTCCTAAGATAGCAACCAGGATGTTTGTAAGAGCATCCCTGGGACCAGACAGGGAGGATATTGACCTTATTTGCTTTCTTGGAAGTTTAGATACAACAGAGTCTGCTTTTGCATGGATTGCGTGTACTTCATGTTCACTTGACGTTGGCAGACATAAAAAAATAGGGGAAGAGACCCCAAAAAAACCCAAACAAACAAAAAAAAAACAAAAGAAAAAAAAAAAACAGAAATCCTGGCATCCCAAGAAGTCTGCATTAGAAGCATGAAGAAGTGCAAAATAAGGACAAAATTGCTTTAAAAGTCATCCCATTTGAATTGGGTTCAACCTTGTGAAACCAAGTTTGAAGGAAAAGAGCAAGCAGTTACAGCTTTCTAACTCCTTTATGCTTCCAATGGGAACACCACAATTACCACAATACTAATCTTCTCCAGCAAAGAATGAAGGAGAAATGTGAGCTGGCTGTTGTTTCCCATTTCAGTTGTTCCCAGGGAGATCATATTTTACCATACAAGATTTAGCTGTCATTAAAAGAAAGACACTAAAGAAAAGAAAAGAAACTAAAGAAGCTTTACTCTGTAGAGCACTGTGTGTGTGAACCTGTGCTTGAAAGAGAGGGTGAGACGGAAGAGTGCACAAGAGGTTCTCCAACATGCAAAGATGGGAGTACAAGTGTCATTGAAAGAGAGGAAACTAGGAAAGCAGAAAAAGATCAGGAAAATACATAAACATTCACAGCTACAAATTTTAAAGCTTCTACCCTTCTACCTACCTGCAAGATTGGTTCAAGGTTTGAAAGACTCATCAAATCCAGCTGTTTGCTGCCTTTTTCTGCCGGCTGTCCAGATAGCATGGAACTGAAACTCTGAAAAAGAAACATATGAGAAACCAGTGGATTTGTAAAAAGTGATGCTGGGGAATTTAATGGAAATTATCTGGTTCTTTTTTGACAGAAAACATTGCTTACTCACTAAGAATGTGAATTTTGGTATGTTCGTCCTGTCTTTTTTTTGGGTTGTGTCAACCTGAATTGACACATTTGGCTCATCACTCTGAGCTGAAATATTTTGTGTCAACTCAGTATTAATCTCCAGCCCTCTGGACATCCACCTTCATGCAAGTTGAAGGTCACTGCCTCTCCTCCTGGATTTGCACTGTAGGTCAGAGTCTTGGCCTGAATGAAATTCAGAATACACTAAAGTACACTGACCTGTTTTGCTTGAACCCTGGGGCGGTAAGATTATAGCATATCCTGGAACATTGTCCATCTGGAAAATCAAATACACAGCAGAGATTAGGATCCTGAAGCATTCAAAATGAAACTCCTGTGAGGCTTTCCAGCTGTCAAGGAAGCCAATCAATGTTGGACCATGCTGGAACAACATGTTTTGACATTTCCAAAGCATATTTTAATGGCATGTTCTTTAATACACACACACATATGAATCTATTAATTACTGCTGGCTCAATTAAGGCTGAAAACAAATGTGTAATAATTTAAATATATCTTCTAACCAGTCCTAGTTGCGTTGGATGACATTAAATGTGCTGTAATCGTATTGTTCACTCTGCTTGTGTATAATTTCTGATAATTTCCGGAAAGACCTGGATTGGCTTGAAGAGTGGGTTAACAGGAACTTTGTGAGGTTCAACAAAGACAAATGCAAGCTCTTGCACCTGGGAAAACATAATCCAGGATTGCAGCACAGGCTGGGACCTGCCTGGCTGGGAAGCAGCTCTGTGGAAAGGGATCTGGGGGTCCTGGCAGACAACAAGCTCCGTTTGAGTGACCAGTGTGCAGCTGGGGCAGAGAAAGCCAGCAGGAGGCTGGGCTGCATCGACCAGGAAATCCCTAGCAGAGGTTGAGAAGTCACCATCCCACTCTACTCAGCACTTGCCAGGCCTGGAATGCTGTGTTCAGGTTTGGTCCCTGCAGTACAAAAAAGATGTGGACTGGCTGGAAAGAGTCCAAAGAATGGCCACAAAGATGAGCAAAGGAGGGGGAAGCCTGACATAGGGGGAAAGGCTGAGAGAACAGGGCTTGTTCAGCCTTGAGAAAAGAAGGCTTAGGGGAGACATTCTCACCATGCTCCAGTATTTAAAGGATGGCAACAAAGAAGATCAGACTCCTTTTTTACAAGGACTCACACAGAAAAGATGGGGGATAATGGGTGCAAGTAACTCTTGGGGGCATTCTGATTGGACACAAGATGAAAAATTTTTGCAATGAGAATAATCTCTGCAGGGAAGTGTTGGATTCCCTGACACTGGACACTTTTAAGATTCATCTGAACAGGGTGCTGGGCCATCTCTGTCTAGACTGTGCTTTTGCCAGGAGAGGCTGGACCAGATGATCCTTGAGATTCCTCCCAACCTGATATTCTACGAGTCTGTGATTATATGAACTGGGGCTATCAAAAGTATCAAATGAGTGTGTTCAGAAGTCCTGATTACGCCAGTGGGCATTATTTGTTGATCAGTGGAACTCAGGGGGAAAACCTCTGCCTTTTGTTCACCCTCTGAGAAGGACTTTGCAAAAACATTGTACTTACAAAGAAGATGGAGAAGAAAATGGCATTAACTAGAAATTCAATATAGCTTTGAGGCCCTTGAAACTAGGTTTTGTTTCACTACCAGTTTTTCATTGCTATGAACATTTACCAGCCGGGCAAAATCACAAGAGAAGTCTATAATCTTCCATAAATCTTTAATTAATCTTTAATTAATGCTGAGGAGGTAGGCTGAGATGCTTCTGAGTAGTTTCTAAGCAAACTAGAATGTTACAGTCTATTTGTTCAGAAGTCCCATGAAGATATATCACATTGATCTATCTAGATATTCATTAATTCAGCATGAGTTCCTCCATCTTCCAGCATTAACATTACTTCACTTCTTAACCCTGTCACATTGTGTTGTTTCAAATCTGGCAGTGTGATTAGGAAGTAGGAGTATATACACCTTGTAGCTGATATTTTCTTACACCTCTCCTTTCATTTAGTTTCTGCCTTAATTAAATTGTAAACCTGACTCAAAAGCTTTCCTAATATATCTTCTACAGAGGAATGTGGGCTGTTTCTGTGTGACAGTTTTACCTCTCCTTTTATTTCAATTGTTCCAAGCAGAGATATCCTGTGCGGATATTTTAACTTTTAAAAGAGGCATCGGCCCTGGTTGTCCAATCAGCAAAAGTTCATGTGCACTGCAAGCCAAGGTCCAATGAAAAGGTGATCATCAGCTAGATTTCATCTCCTTTATGCCATGGTATGAAATAAATTTGATGGTAGTTGACTTTGGCTTATGACACAAGCTTGTTGTTGAGGAAGAGCAAGATAATGGAGTGAAATCAAGTTCTGCCTTGGCCTGGCCTGACCTCCATACATTTGTCATGTTCCCTGGCTTCTCCTGGCAAACTGAGGCATCAGAATCCCTCTAGTTGACTATGCAGACCTGGCTATATCAGAGCTTGCTGTTGGGGTTTCCTTCGCAGCTAAATGAAGATGCGGTCCACATTGTCAATGGGATTAAGGGATCAATTGGTCTGATCCATTTTAGCATCTACTTTAAGATTAGATTAATGCATTTTTATATATATATATTTTTTTTTTTTACTGAAAACAGACTGCTTGTTGATTGCAAAGGGTGATTAGAGCGAGGACCTGATCAGAGGTCCCTGCTGATATTTTTTGACAGATTCTACGAGATAAATCCCACCCCAAATATAGGAGACTTCAAGCTGTGTGATATAGCTAACAATGGAAGCCATTGAGTAATAGTCAATGCCCCTTTACTCTCCTCCACATGTCCACTTTTATTAACCCACCACCAATACACAATATTTCCTAATTGGCCAATTACTCAAACCCCAAGAATCACTTGGCATGGTCCAGTATTGGCCAGTTTAACTCTCCCCTCGGGGATTTCTTTCTGGAAACTAAAATGAGCTGTCAAAGATGTAACAGGAATCAATAGCAAACAGCATGGTTGCACTTAACCTTCTCTCTCAGCAACACACAGAGACATTCACAAATAAATATTCCCTCACTAATTCTCTTTGTAATGACAACAACAACAAATCTAACATAAAGCATACCTCCTGCCTTTTTCAATAACACATCAAGTCATCCAGTTTTACTTATATATCAGTGATGTCAGGACTAGATAAAGTAGAATGTTTGTTTCATAACAATAAAACTGAACAGCACATCAAACAGAATTATAATACTCCAATCCACACACTTTCTCTCATCGCAGTCAATACAGCACACACTGTGAATGTGTTAAGAAACCCAGATGCATTGGTTATTATCAGTCTGACAAAGAAACCTCTTATTGTTGACATTAAAGCAAATTACAGATACTGTAAAATAGATTGTAATTATTAGGAAATTAATTTTGGACTTTCTGTTCCAAAATTTTGCTAACTACATTTTGTAGAGGTGAAATATCAAGCCAAAGGATTTGGTGCAATGCACACATTTTTTTCCAAATTTAAAAAAGCAAACCTTCTACTTTGGTAAACAAGTGGCAAACAACCACTTTTCATTTGACCTTTTGAAGTCAATTTATGATAAGAAAATGTAATAGCACCTGGTAGATACACACAGACATCATGATTATGCACTGGTGGAGACCAAGATTTGCGAATCTTCCTAAAACTTTGTACATCCCTGTGGTGTTTGGACCAAGCCGTTGTCTGGAATTCCCTGGGTGCCTCTTCAGTAAACATAGTGCCCACATTGGTACAAGACAAAACAGAGCCAATCCTTGTTTTTTGAGATGCACAAATGCCTGTTAAATAGATATTTCTTTGTAAGCCTTAAGTGATCAGATTATGTGTGTTTGATGGCTGATTGGGACAGGGAAGGGGGGAAGAGGGAAGCAGTATTGATCCATCATGATTTTCTCTCACTGCTGTTGGCCCCAAAGAAATTTTGATAGAATAATCGTGAACTCATTGAATACCTGTTGGAAGGGAACCTTAACAAGTGACAGGACGAGGAAACAGCCTCAGCTTGAGCCAGGGGAGGTTGAGGTTGGATATTAGGAACAATTTCTTCACAGAAAGAGTTATCAAGCACTGGAACAGGCTCCCCAGGGAAGTGGTTGGGTTGCCATTCCTGGGGGGGTTTAAAAGATGTGTAGATGTGGCACTTGGCAAAATGGTTTAGTGGAGGATTGGCAGTGCTGGGTTAATGGTTGGGCTGGATGATATTGCATGTCTCTTCCAATCTAAAAAATCTATGATTTAAAACAGAAAGAAAAAAAGCCAAAGAAGATTGCAACACATTAATTTCTTATAGTTCTCTCCCAGAACTGTGGATCCACCTCCAGAAAAAATGTAGGTGAGTTTACTTCCCAAAGAGTTGCCCACAGCTGTTGTATCACCAGTTTTCAGTGAAATAAAATCAGAAAGGAAAAAGTGGCAATGTCAACATATCTCAGAATCTACTAGAAAGATGAAAGATAATATCATCCCTTTCAGAAGGACGTAGAGGATATGGAAACAAAGCATAGCATCTGGTAAAAATTTATTCCAATTTAACCTGAATTCCCTGTTCTCATCTCCTGTTAGATGCATATTACTGACTCCTGCGAAAAGAGTGGTTTCCTAATCCGCAGCCAAGGAACAAGTTTCTGAAACATACTGTGCCACCCCTCTCATATTACAAAACTACAAAATCACAGGATAGTTGAGGTTAAAAGGGACCCCCAGAGGTCATCTAGTCCAATCCCCCTGCTCAAGCATGGCCATCTAAGGCTGATTGTCCAGGACCATGTCCAGATGGCTTTGGAATATCTCCAAGTATTCATAGCTCACAATACCTGTGGGCAATCTGTGCCCAGTGCTCACTCAGCCTCACAGTAAAAAGGTGTGGTCAGAGGGAATATTTTGCGTTTCATTTTGGGCCAATTTTGTACCTCTGGTTCTGTCACTGGGCACCGCTGAAAAGAGCATGCCTTTGTCTTCTTTACATCCTCCCTTCAGATATTTATATAAATTCATTATATATTATATACATTTATATTAATGTTATATTATTTGCATCGTATTAAATCCATTATATATATTTATTGTGTATTTATGTTCCTTTGAGCCTTCTTTTCTCTGGGCTGAACCATTGCAACTCTCCCAGGCTTTCCTCATGCTCCAATCCCTTCACCATTCTCTCTGAGGACTGAACTCTCTTCATTACGTTTGTGTCCCTCCTGAGCAGTGCACAGCACTCTCACCAGTGCTGAGTAGAGAGGAAGGATCACCTCTCTTGACCTGCTGGCAATACTTTGCCTGAGGCAGCTGAGGGGGCTGTTAGTGCTGCAAGGACATGCTCATGGCTCATGTTCACCATTTCTCTAGCTTGTATATGTGTACATCCATAGATATATATATGTATATATGTGTATATACATATATATATACTTATGAATGTGCAACTGCTTGGACAATGTGGCCATTGACATGGTTTTTGTTATGGTGTTGGTGCTCTTATTGAATCTCATAGAAGAACAAACATTTAGTGTGGAAATCAAAACCTGACAATTTAAGGCCTTTGCAAACCCACCAAGTTTTCTGGCAATTGGTTGTTGATTCTAAACTTGCTTTCTATGTGTATAGAGTGGAAAAAGAACTGTATTTCTGGTACAGCACTTTTCTGCGAATAAAGCATATGCTAGTAATGATAATTGAAAATCCATACTGAAAATGATTAATATCTGCAAGAATAGCACTGTTTACAAGAAAAAACTGTTGTTGATTTGACTAAGACCACAAATCACAAAATGATTTAGCTTGGATGAGAACCCGGGAGGTCATCTGGTTCAACCTCCTAATCACAGCAGGGCCAGCCTCAAAGTTAGTTTGAGCTGAGGTTACATTAAACCTGAAAGCTTCAAAGGACAAGGCTCATGGTCTTGTCCAGCTGAGGTTTGAATATCTCCAAGGATGGAGTTTTACAGTTTCCCTGGGCTGCTATTCCAGTGTTGAACACCATCACTGTAGGGATTTTTTCCTTGCATTAAAGCAAATTTTTCCATTACAGTAATTCCCTTTACTGTACCTCATGCCCATTGCTTCATTTTTTTAAAATCCACAAAAATTAAAGCTATGTTAGTTTCTACACATAAAGCAACCATAGGCCAACTTTGTTGGCTATTACCTATTTGAAGAAATCTGGTGAAAAGTAACACTTTTCACCACTCAAATTATATTCTTACACAAAACTGGGATATAAATACATATTCAGATGTCTTGAATTTTTCTTTTCTATATATATCCTATATAACTTTAGGATACACTTTTTAGTTGAAGTTAAAGCAATTCCTACAATACAAATCAATGATTTGCCTTGAAGAATTCAAATTCCATAATTAAAAGCAAATGTTAATTTTAATGAATGTATCCAACGTCAAAAAAGTGAATTGAATTTCTTCATGGGCCTGACCAACCCCCTGACTCTGCACAGCAATTTTGCTGAAATGAATTAAAGCAGAAGGGCAGATTATGAATTATTGATCTGTCATTCATTTAGGTCTCTCAGTATTATACATACATTTTCTGGATCATAAAAATATAACTCTATGACAAAACTTGAAAAACTCATTTGGCCTTCAGGTTTTTTCTTTTGTTTACCAAATTTGGTACACCACTTTCTTCTGTTCTCCTGATATTTTGTATTCAAATCTCTACGTGTTCAGCTACAGACATGGGGTTTAAATGAAGCAAGACCAACTATGTTAGACAGATGGCCATTTAAAAGGCATTTTGAAAAGCTTCTTCTGAAAAAAATGTACAATGACCTGTATAAATCATTTTCCTCTCTGAAACGTATCTAACACCAAAGAATAAATCTAAGCTGTACTGAAAATCTTATGAAAGGAGTGAAAGAAATAGAAGCTATAGCAGGACATAAACCATAAACCATAAGGTAACAGAAAATAAACACAGAGACAAGAAAATTAACTACAGTTTCTGTAGAAGAGTTCTGCTGTGAAGCAACAGAGCCCAGTGGTCCCTATGTAGCTGCTGGTAGCTGGAAGCAGTTTGGCAAGTTATGCAAACTCTCTGTAAATTGTTTTCCTTCATGTGTTCATCCTCTATTTTCCATAAACTGATCACATACTTTTGCTACTTTCAGCTGATGTGTTTATCTTTCTTGCTTTGTTCATTTGGAGATGCAGCAACTGATTCATAAGGAGATGTTGACTGAAGGTCTGTGACAGGAATGCTCATGTGTCTGAAACAGGAATAATCAAGAGACTAACCAAGGAAATAAGATCTCCCACCAGAATTTCTGTGCAGCACCAGCCAGCATTTTTCTGACACACATATTTTCTATTTGTGTATAAATATACACAGCCCTATCCCACAGAATCCAGACATATTTATATGAGAGGAAAAGACAGATCACCAATGTCATTTTTTTTGTCATTTACAGCCTTATTTTCATTTTAAAAAGCTGAAAATTTTCATATGTAAAATAAGTCTTATAGTTCTATAATTCGTCTGACTATATGCTTTATAAAAGGTCCTCTTTTAGGAGGTCTTTTGTCTAAGGCAGACTTACTTTAAAAGAAAAAAGGAGAGAGTGAGGCTGGGAGAAGTAGGTCTCTGAAAGCAGGCTTTTCATTGATCTTCTAGAAAAGTCATGAGTAACTATTTTCATGAACTTGAGATTTTTCAGTGACACATTTTTATAGGGTGCCATTACAATCTCAAATGGATGCCTGATTTTTCTTATTAGGCATTCTTATTAGGCAAAAACTTCCTCAAAGAAGAACTGCTGTGTTCTAACCTCTTTTGTCACAATTATTTCCAAGGACAAATGGGCACTTAGCCATCCACTGGCTGTGAAAAACACTTAGTGGAAAGACACCAAACTAATTTTCTTTCACAGAGACCACTTCCTTCAGCCAATTTATTTTATTTTGCTACCCATAATAATAATTAATCATTTCTTAAACAATCTCTTTTTTATTAACAGGGCCTCTTCAGTAAGAAATGTTACACTGAATTGCTACATCCCAGAAATAGATCATGCCATAAAATAAAGATGGCAAACAGCAGACAATCCCAAAATAGACACAAACTAGTAAGACTACACACAATATAGCTGAGCACAGGTAATTGAAATGTAACATCCATGCCTAATATTAATTACCCAAAATAACTTTGAGTGCTGACATCAGTAAGCATATACACAGGATCACATTAGATATGGACATAATATCTGCAGGTCCAAGGCTTTACCAGATATTTTATTTTGACCATTATTTACAGAAAACTGACAGTGTAATATTATTGCCTGTTCTTTCAGGTCAAATGTCCCTTCTTACATTTAAAATTTTCCTTATTAAGACTGGAATGTCAGGATCACCGGTTGGCAGGCCAGTGAAGCCAGGGTGGTATTGTAGTGTCACAGTATGTTCTAAAGGACTGATTAGATATAGATATAGATGATATAGATAGATACATATAAATATATCTAGATTTATCTATCTATCTATCTCAATCCAGCCATCACGACACTTCAACAAATGCAGGGCAGTCCCCTTTCCCACAAACCTCAGTATGATGCAGACACCCTGTTGCCAAAGGAAAATTTCAGGACTTTGAACTCCCAAAAGAGGAGGAAATCTCTAATCCTGCTCCTGCAAATTCTACACCAAGGGTGATTGCACCGAGACTTGGAGAACCGCAGTTAATCCCCTGTGAAGAACTCCGGTGAGTTTTGGGTTTTGGTCCACAGGCTACACAATTTGGAAATTGAGTGCTGTAACACCGTTTTCAATTCCCCTTTAATATACAAGTTTATTATTCAAATATTTATCTGTAATAATAAAAAATTCATAACAAGCATAAAACCTCTGTTTTTCTTCAGCACTTTGAATGCACACACTAGTTAATGAACTCAGCAGCATCTGCTGCAGTAGGTGTTATTTTCTACATTTTATAGAGGGGAATCAAAATGTGTCATGGTCTTCATCCTGAATTTTGTGTTGCTCTGGCAACACAATGGGACTCCATTCGATTTAACCACCTGACTCAGTCAGGCTTGTCCCTCGTGGGTAGGATTCAAGACACCAGTGAAATTTTCTTACCAGAGTGCAGCGGCTGAATCAGTCTCAAAACTGGAAATTTGACTGTACTCTTTTGGGCTTAAGATTTCACAATTAGGTCTCAAACCACATTCACTTTATTGTTTTTAACTCCTGTGGATTTTAACACAATAGGACAGTGGTAAGCTTTTGTAAAGTAGCACTCAGCACCACACACGACTTGATTGTTTCCAGTCTAGTTCCTCCTTCCACAAAAAGTGCATGAAAATCCCAATATGAATGCATGATGCTGCAGCAGGGCACTAAGCAATGCTTGGAGCAGGTGATGGACTGTCTGTTCTGAAAGAACAAACTCTTGCAAATGAAACTCTCTGCTGTCTTCTTCCTGTTAAAATAAAACCAAACTGCTAACATAAATGCCATTATGCAGTCTGAGTTTTTCTGTGAAAGCTTAGTGTCACCTTCCAAGAAACATCTGTATTAATGCATTTCTAGATGTTAAAGCTTTGGTTCTACACCATACTATTGTTACAAGTCTAGGCACATTTTTAGCCCTGGTAACACTGGGGAAACTCATATTTTAAAGCTTGACAGTAGTGAAAACTTCATAAAACAAATAACTTTGCTTGATTGGTTCAATTAATAAACTCTTTGCTGCTCACCATCTTTCTAGTGCCACCTATTTGAATTCTGAAGGGGTCGTCACATGACAGCAGTGCCTACTAAATCCCACATGCTCAAATGCATGACAGAGCTGCTGCTCCACAGAACCAAATGCCAGCAAAAACTTCTGTTCCAAGCCACTGAAAAATGGTAAAATACGCCAACTGGAATTTGCTCACTTGTGCTCCCCATTGGTCTAGGTCTGCTCATCCACACTTCTACTTACATTATGCATTCCTTAAGGATGACATGTTTGTGATCTGTGCCAGAGAAATGGGTTGCCTAAGGGACTCTAGAGCAAAAAGTGGTCTCCCAGGCTTTTTGATAGTACAATTAGCAATATTAGGGCAGAGCCAAGAAGAGAAGCATGTTTCCAGGCTCTGTCAGAATCCTATCAGGTGGACATTATATCTTGCACTTTGCTTGCCTGCCAAGGGCCCATTTGATGTGCAGGCACAGTTAGAGAACAGCCGCAGTTCAAGTCTTGCCTGGCACAGGACATTCAAAAATCCTTATTTTCCCTTCTTTGTGTGGACTATGAACTTTACCAAAGGAACAGGACCTTTACAGTTACTCCCCTTCTGAAATCACTGTGAGCACCTTTGCATGTGTCATTGTTTAACCCCAAGCAGCAGCCAAGACCCAGGAAGTCACTCACTCCCCCACCAGGGGGATCAGGGAGAGGATCAGAAAGGGAAAAGCTGGAAAACTTGTGGGTTGAGATAAAACCAGTTTTATAGGGAAAGCAAAAGCCATGCATGCACACAAGCACAGCAAAACAAGGAATGAATTCCCTGCTTCCCATGGGCAGGCAGGTGTTCAGCCATCTCCAGAAGAGCAGGGCTCCATCACATGTAACGGATACTTGGGAAGACAAACTCCTTCACTCCAAATGTACCTCCCATTTCCTTGTTCTTCCCCCCACTTTCTCATTCTTCCCATCACTTTATACACTGAGCATGATGTCACAAGATCTGGAATATCCCTTTGGTTAGTTTGGGTCACCTCTCCAGGCTGTGTCTCCTCCCGGCCTCCCAAGTACCTCCAGTCTACTCTGTAGCATGGCCATATGAAAAGCAGAAAAGGCCTTGGCTCTGTGTAAGCCCTGCTCTATTATCATCACTGTGTTCAGCACAAATCCAGAACATAGTCCCATACCAGCCACTGTGAAGAAAGCTGACTCTACACCAGCCAAAACTAGCACAGCATGCTATCACTCTAGCTAGTTCTTACCATCTGAATGACTTGATTTCCCAAAATATCCATCCTCCTTCTAATCTGAATGTAAAGCTTAACCTGCCACAAAAATTAGACATTTGACACAATATATTTTAGCTTTTGAGCTGTTCCAAATAAATTAACATAAATTTGGAGCAAAGTGGAATAAGAAACTCCTTCCATTGAGATTGCCAGGTTTGGCATTCCTGCTCTCATTCTGGACTGAAAGAACCACAAAAGATGCAATTGACAGTGTCTTTCTGAAGGGCACTTTATCATGGAAAAGAAACAGGGAAATTATTGCAATTAGTATTTCAAATCAGCATGCCAAAGTGAGTAGTCATACAAATGAACACACAGACAGCAAGCCACTTATTCATGTACTCATATGTCAATTTTACAAAAATTGTAGAAGAAATGGATCTTCCTAATAAAATTGGGCTGGGTATTTATTATTTAAAAAAAAAATCCTACTGGATGGCTAATCATTTGCTGTAAGTGCTATTACTGTTAATGAGAGAAAGAGGACAGTTAATTTCACACATATTTTACTTGAAATTCACTCCATCCATGAAATAATTTCACATAACAGTAGGTGGAATACAAACAGGCTAAATTGACATTATGTGCATGGTGAAGAAGACCAATTAAAACCAGAAGGTTTGTAAAAATAATACTTTGACAGCATTATAGAAGTCTTCCTATTCCAATTCAAGTGGAAAAGCATACAATCTAAACTGTTTAAGCTAATACGAAAGACTAGTCCTCATGATAAAAATACACAGCAGGTTGGGCTCTGCAGTCCTTTCTATTAATTTTGTAATGACATTAAAAACAAGGAAACAGCTCTGCTGTCAGTGCTTGTGTGCAGTAAACCCTGCCTGCTGTTATCCTGCGTTCCTGTGTACGTTGAGAAAGATGTAACTACAGCAGAACAAGGTTAATGCTTTCACATCAGACAGCTGTAGTAACCCATCAGTCTATTTCAGGAGTACCTGACTCTGTTCTGAGCTGTAGTAACCCATCTGCCTATTTAAGGAGTACCTGACTCTCTTCTCTGCAATAAATAGGCGCAGTAAGAATAAAAGACCCACATTATCTGTGCTCGAAAGATGTTCTTGCAGATCCCAGGTGAGCACGGTTTAGGCAATATCTGTGCAAAACCTGCAGCATGTAATGTTTTGGGTTGTCAGCCATGAAAGTCATATTCTGAATTGATTGTGGAGATCAGCTGCGGGAGAAAGGCTCATCCAACCTTGAGGCTTGCAGTTTTAAAGAGGGCAGTGAGTTATAACTCTCAGTTCAGAAATCTTGAAGGCAGATGATGGTGTAGTTTGTCACCCGGCTATTTATCTGTTTCACCTTTTTCAACTTGCCTCTGCAGGGATGTGCACGTAAAACATTTATAAATATTTTGAGATGCCTGATAACCCTTCTCTGACACTATCCTATTTTTTAATATCAATGTCCTTGCCTCTAAAAATTATTGCCTGAAGCTACATGACTCAAAATGCTGCATACCAGTTCAAGCCAGCTGATACTGCAAACAATATGTATGTTCAGAGCTATCACCAAGCAGAGGCTTAATTTCTTTAGGATTTATATTTTGCTCCGAAAGGGAGATCAAACAGACATGACAGACATGTTCAAGGTGCTTTCTAGTCCTTATGTCATTGCTATGAACTCTCTGCTCCATTATAGCCATTTCTTCAGATCAGTAACTTTCTTTCTTTCCACAAGGCCATGATGGATTGATTGCACTATAGCTCACATAAACTGGAAATATAATCCAAACCCAGCACTTTGTATATGTTATCCTGAAAAGATGTTTGAGTACTTATTAATGAACCTTTCTAGTGCACTTATTTCTGTGTCCAGCTAAAACCCAGCAGCCTAATGAAAAAAGGGACTTTAAAGGAAGACTTTGGAGAGTGAGGGAAAACCAGCAGACTGGCACAAGAAGAGAAAAGGCTGACAGAGCAACAGGCATGCTACACAACCCTAAGAGACTCAGTTTGTTAAGAAATTTTGCTAAAAGGATGCTCGGCTGCTCAAGAAAAGATAATATAAAGATTTGTCTTTGACAGAGATGAGTGGGTGGGGGAAAAAGAAAAAAGAAAAAATGAGCAATAACATCTCGTGACAAGCTGAAGGAAAAGAGATATTTGAGTTGATAGTGCTTTCAAAGATGGCAAGCCTGAATGATGGTGGAGAATGTCAGAGAAGTAACAAAAGGAGGAGAATAAATACATGCATGCTGATTTGGTTTTGATTTGGCACAGAAGAGGGTTGTGCAGAGAGGTGAGGGGAAAGGAAAAGGCAGACACGAGAACATGAATAACAAAGGTGTAAAGATTGTCCAAAAAATTCAAACAACAGACTTAAGTTGGTTTGTATCAGAGCATCCAATAATGTGAGTTTAAGGATGGAACAACTATTTATTCTCTTGACATCTTCACTAGTAATCTGGAAATGAGTGAGTGAGAATACGTCTCTGCACAGAAAAAGGGCAAAAGAGCTAGTACTGGAGGAAAAAGAAGCTGAGAACAGAAGTGATGATGGACCCAAGATGTGGTTTAGGATGAAACAGATACAGAAATTATCTGAGTAACGCCAGTGAATTCAAATAGAAAGACGAAATTTAGAAATAATATTTCTCATTAAATAGCTATTTTAGAACTTTAGGATTGAAAAGTGCATTTTACATCTTAATTCTTCTCCTCTCTTTACATAGTTGAGCAATCACACAATACTCATTCCAAACCAGGTGTCCTTCTCTCCATTCAGAAAAAAAAGGCAGAACATATGGCAGTCTGATTCATTTAGTTCTATACAGTTAAAATAAAGACATCAAAGACACTCAGACTTGTTCCATCTGACCGAATTAGCAGAGTGGTTTCAGATACTTGGAAGTGCAGAATTTCATTCTTAGTTTGTTTGGAGTTTGTTTAGGTTTTTTTTTATTATTATTTTTGGTTGTTTAGTTTTTAATTTTTAACTACTACACACCTAGGTCTGGGACTTTGTGTTAGTCTGCTTTCAGTATGGTTATCCTAAAACAAATAATACAGGTTTCATGTTTTCCACTAATACTCAAAAATTTTAAAATCAGGTGTTGGTTGATAAAAAGTCTTTCCACTTAATTTTGAGATGTGAATAAGTGTGAATTTTAAAATGCCAGCTGGATTTATGTCTGATCAAATTATTACTTCAACATGTAAATCTCATATGGGATGGAAATTTTTATTACTTTGTCTACAGCTACCCCAACTTTAATTATAATTGTGTGATTAGTAGAAAGGATGGAAGGAAACTGTAAATGATGGAGAGACAAAAGAAAATAATAATAACTTCTATTTCATTGATGAGACTCTTCATTATAGTTGCTACATCTAGAAGCAGCTTAGTTTGGAAAGCAACGATTTCAGAACAGTCTTCTCTGCACAGCAGATTATGTTTTGCAGGACCTCAAAGGAATTATGGCATTATCTTAGTATTCTGCTTACAAGAAATTATTCAGTGTAGAAATGATCAATGTATTGAAAAGAACAACAGAAGAACATGTGTCTGCTTTCCAATTAGTTACTGCAGAAGCTTAATAAGAGAAAAAACCCTGAGGGCATAAATGAGTTTCTCATGTCTTTATGAACCTTTGGTGCTGATAGTGAAAAAAAAGAAACACCCTGCAAAGACATAGAATTCAAGAATCAATATTTCTGTCTGACTTTAAGAAAAATAATACTATTGACAACTGCATTTATGGGTAAAGTGAGAGTATTTCATTATGAGATTGTTAAAGGGCATGGAACTTCACAGCATTTTTTCAATTTATTCTTTCAAAACAGAACTGTATTTTTCAAACAGATGTGTATGTTTCTGTCCAGACAAGTACAATTCAGAAGAGGAGATTTATCAATATTTACTCCAACTTTTCTTTTTCTAGCAGAAAGAAAGCACACAGTAACAGAAAAAACACCACTCATATCACTACCTAATTCAAAGAATGTTGTCCAAAACTTGATTTAATACCTGCTTAAACATCCTGGTAAGTTTTTGCTCAACTAAAAAGGTAGTAAGCCAAAAAAGGACATTTTAAGTGCTTCATCTCTGAGGCCTCTTTGCTCATTCTCACACAGAGCTGTGGGTTTATCAGTTCTTCTGTTATAAAGTTCTTCTGTTTTGCTCACCAGACAGCCTATAGTATTCACAGTGATCCTTCCCAGCCTTTAACCAAGTCTTTCAGAGTAAACATTTGGTTATGCACTACCTTTCCAAGCTGCATGGCAGGTTTCACTGTCAAAGCAAGGTATGTGATGATCAATCTACTAGGCCACATCAAGCCAAATTACAGAAGTCAATCTGTATCTTAATTTTCACAGACGCATTTTGAAAGATGCAAAACAGCAAAGTTACATTAAGTACATTCACCACAGACCACCTATAAAGGAAGAAGAAGTGGGTCAGACTGGGAAGAGTCACCTTTGGCTTTTGTTATTTCTCCCTCTAGTGCTTGCTTGTAAATCTTTATTGATGTAATAGTTCTTCTATTTGTTGCTACCAAGGTCTCTACACTGCACTTCAAGATTAAGAGAACTTGCTTTGAGGACCTTAAAAATTTTCCTTTATCAGCAAAAGCAACATTACCTCAGGAACTATCGATAAATTCTGGCTCTGCTTAGTCCTCCTCCACCAAACACTCCCTGATCTGCCTACCTGGCAGTCCTTGGTACTCCAGTTCTTGAGACAGATCAAGTGTGATGATAATTTGTTGATTGGACTAAAATATACATCTCTTTGTATATCATTACAATGGAAACTAATTCCATGGCAAGAATATGAGGTGTCTGTCCCTGGCAGAGTGAGCCAAGAGTTTACCTTAAACTTGGACTGAATGAATATGTCTGAAAAGTCTCTTTTTTCATAAAACAGGGGAACAGTGAGACATTTTAAACCTTTTCCAAAGATGGATTCCTAATCATAGGCTTTGAAAGAAATAAAGATGGCCCAGCCTCTTTAATATGTAGGTGGAAAATCAGGAAAGACCTGTTTGACCTGAGTCCTCACCCATATCTGAAGGGTGGGTCAGAGCTTAGATGTAGCTCTACCCTCACTCCGACCTTTTCTGAAACCCAGCTGTGTAGGTACCACACACCAGCCAATTTCCTGGGCTCACAGGGTAATTACTGACACATGGTCAGCATTGCCAATTAAGCTGACAAAGAGGTTCATCTGATCAACACAGAACTCTACTTGAGGATTAGATGAATCCATCCCTAACTGCCACTAACTTTCTTAACTAGATCTTCATTAATTAAAACTGGAATTTTAAGTTGTTAGTTGCTTAGATGTGAGAGTCTCTCTGGAAATCACACATCTGCTCCCTGTTGAGCTGCTACCCAGTGTGGCAAATATTCAAACACCAGAAGCGATTTGGGCATGTTGAGAGCAGTTGATCAAAGGAGTGAGTGAAATCTTCAGTATTTAGGGGCAAAAGCTCACTCAAAGACACACTCATAGTTGTGCTGGTTGCTCAACAGCTGGTTGCTCTGGGCTCCTCATGGAGTCAGGGTTCTCAAGGGCATCATGTCCCGAGCAGCTCCCCAGGGTGTACAGCAAGAGACACCCTGTGGCAGCCCTGGGTCTCCTGCACAATATCTGGGCCACCAGGCTCGTTCCTTGTGGGAGCTTCTGTCTTGTCAGCTCTCCTTGGGCAGCTGTACTTTCCTACCCTCCTTGGGAACAGCAAATCCCTCAAGGTCTGAGGCATCATTTCCTCACAAGAATGTAAAACCCAGTGGAGCACTTGAACATACCTTTGGAGCTATTTTATTGACAATACTCCATTTTTCCACTTAAAATTATCCTCAAGACCATGACTTTTTCAGTGAAATTTAAGATTCTTACTCCACAAAAACCGAGATGAAAATATGATTTTTTTGACACGTACCAGCTATCATTTAAGTTTTTTTAAGAACATGGAAATACAGTAATTGTGGGAAGAGAAACAATCAGAAAATTATTTATATTGTCAGCTTGTTCTGGTGAGGAGCCGGTTCTGACCAATGCACAATAAATGTTAATGCTGCAAGAAACAATCATATGCTGACAAAAAGTCTTATTCTCCTTAAGATATTAATTCTGCTATGTATCTCTGCTCTATTTAGAGTCACAGAAGGCTTTGTGTTGAAAGGGATCCTTAATCCACTCCAACCTCTCTGCTATGGAGAAAATTTCAGTATAAATAAGTGCAAGCAACACAGATTCCAAAGTTAAATAATTACTTCAGTATCAAGCAACACCCACCAGAGATGCCAAAAATAATCCTGTTTCATTAAACCTGTTGCATATACCTACTGCTTCCTGTGTTCTTATTAATCAATTTGTTGTTTGTTAATACCGACTAAAAACTTGAATTATTCAAATATTTTTAGTACATCAGTTTATTTTTATATAGTCAAAAGCCAGCTAAATTGCATTTTTCCACATCTGTTTAGTGCCTTGAGGATTGTCATAATTTCTTGCTGCCTTGCCTGGAACATCTAATATCTGGGTTTACCTTATGTTTTATTTATCATTACATTATTTGATGGATGTTACCAGTACTGTTTCTACATGACAAGAACAATCCAAAGACTTCAGACCTATATGCTCCTGAGTTTAGGGTATTTTGAGGATAGTATTCACTTGTGCTTTTTAAGCTGTTATTTATTCAAAACAGAGGTGAACAAGATCCTCCCAGGTAAATACCTCCATTATTTTAAAACTGTAATCAAATAATAAAAGATATGCTCAACTGATATTATATTTCAGTGAAAATGTTCTTTTTGGTCTGTTCAAGTCCATTCAATGCCTTTGCCTTCAATAAAATTCTACAGGTAAAAATGAAAGCAGAATATGTCTCTGGAGTTCAAAGTGGTAAAAAAACCAGCATGAGATTACAACCATAAAATGAAGAAAAAGCATACGTGAATGGCCATGTAAGTGTCTGACAGTCTGTCCATTGCTAGGCTTCGTTTGTTCTGCACCCAGCAAATCCAAATGCATTAACACCAAAATGCATTAATGGATTCCCTTGACGGGTCTGGGATTTGGTGCTGAAAAGTTTTAACAAAACACAGCCCTGCCCTGCTCTTGCACTGGGGAGTCCTTTTCAGGGGATGTGAAGTGAAAGATTTGTGTGCTCTCTTCCCACATATCTTAAATCATGTTTTTTTGGTTTTGTGGGAGAAACCAAGGGCTGAATTCTGACGTCTATTCCTATGTCTTTCCCTGGGAAACACTATATCAGACTGGAAACAAATAAAGTTTTGACACAGGTTTTGACAGGTTTTGACACAGGTTTTGACACAGCTCTATGTATTATAGATCTTCAGCCAGCATATAATGAAGAATAAGAAAAGGAAAAGAGAATTATTTTGCCAACTCTTGATATTTTATTGCTATAGTTACAACATGTGGTGTGTTATTTTTTGGTACTTTAATAGAAATATTAACAGTCATTAAAAAAGAAAATAAATTCTGGCCTTTCTGATCATGGGAAGATCCTGAAAATATGATCCAAATAATTATCTTGAGACTCAATATCCCGAAAACAAATGTAAAAACTGCAAATTTCTTGTACCTTTAAAAATTCTTTTGTTTATAAGAGTCTTATTCAGGGTTGAGAAAGGCTTGGACTGGCAATGGCTGTATTAATGGGATTCCTCAGTTACAAGTCAGAATCAGATGAAGAAACCAAGCTTAAGGTGATTCATTTCAGGTCACATAAGGCATAAATAGCAAATGTAAATTTGGCATATCTATACTTTTCCTGGGACACTGGCAGAATCAATCCGCTGTCCTTCCCTGTTAATCAACAGTGGAAATAAACTGACTTTTCCACTGCAAAGTAAAGTATGTAACCACTAACTGTGGCAGACCAGCTGCTAAACTGACATCATGGTCGTTTTTAAAAATAAACTCATGACACACTGAAGCATATCCTTCACCTATTTATCCTGTGGTGTTACTGGAAAACCTTTCCACATCACTTTTTCCAATGAGGATTCTAAAATCACTGTCTCAGTCTGAAATCAGTCTACTGGGTGATTTGTATCTTTTTCAGTGAATATGCAGCAACATCCACACTTGAACAAGACAAAGAGTTTCTCTGGGGAAGCCTATTTTGAAAGCTATATAAAGCAATGAAGCTTAACTTAAACATTAGTGTTATCCATGGAGCAGGTTCCTTGGAGCATTTTACTCCACTAAGCTACTGAAGCTTCACAAAAATAGAACCCAGTCACAGGTGTTACATTTAGAATTGCCCTGACATAAGAAAGTCTGCAGAGGGTGTGTGATTACATATCTGACACTACTTAAGGGTTTTGCCACATTTGGTTGTCAGCTCTAACCACCTCCTTTTCCCCTCACCTGAATAGCAGCATCTTAGAAAGCAACCTTCATTTACCAGGAGCTGGTCTACATTCAGGATCAGCCAGTCTTCTTCACTGCTGTTTTAAGGAACTACATGCCCTGAGAGAAACTGGCAAAGGGAGTACTCAGCACTTCTTTCTTCCAGCCCAAAGATAGACTGGCAGCAAGAGGAGGAATCAGATGAAATCATGATGGATATCTGTAAATATGAGGAAGTCGGAGGGATAAGGTTACAGATATGGATTCCCATTTTCTTCTGTGATGTTGTGGATGACTCGACCATTTCCTTTAAAAAACCTGTCTACCTCTCAGTAGTTCTGTTATCAACCACCCCTCACAGTTAGGTGCAATACCAAGGTCAAGTGAAGTCAATTCAAACTACACTTCCCTAACTCTTGATAGAGCCAACAATGTGTTGCATTGATGGGCAGTGTATGGGACTTGTGGATCAGCTGTTTTGAGGGAGCAGAGGCTTCAGTGGTGACTGCAGAGGGCTCTCTGCCCCCCTCCACTTACCTACCTGTCAGGTTTACCAAGTTTTCTCTTACCTCCAACATAATGGAGAGTTAATTTTCTTGCTTTCATGTCACCATTTTAACCATTCCGGAGCTGACTACTCCATTTTCTGTCTTGGAACAGAATTCACCAAAGAAATACTTTTCAGTGATCAGTCTTATTCTTCAAGGATACTACGCCTGTCTCTTTCTC
The DNA here is from genome assembly GCA_013397565.1 of Ptilonorhynchus violaceus. Classification (NCBI taxonomy): domain Eukaryota; kingdom Metazoa; phylum Chordata; class Aves; order Passeriformes; family Ptilonorhynchidae; genus Ptilonorhynchus; species Ptilonorhynchus violaceus. The sequence continues at coordinate 1,719,745 of VZRJ01003291.1, read as the reverse complement.
TGACTACTCATACTATTAGATAGGGGAGTTCAAATTATTTTCTAGTCCTTCTTTTGTCTGTCTTCAAAATGAGACTCATGTAACAAATCCCCGGAACTTATAGGTGTGTGTCAGGTTAGCTGCAACACTCATGTGTTCTGCTTGTGCACAAGCTGCTGGGAGCAGAAGAAGTACACCAATCCCAATATTTCTAGTTTGCTAAACAGAGAGTTTGCTTATTCTAGGCTCACCACGCTACAGTCACGTGTTGTAGTAGCACAGCTCCAGTATGTAAAATTATTAACCATTTTCAGGGTTTAAGTTGCCAGACAGATGAAATGATTGATGATTAGGTCCATTTTCATAACTTCTGTTTTTGACTAATTAGTATGAAAATGTATTTCCTTGGAAGTATTTATCACACCATCCATACTTCATTGGATATCTTTTCACTGATTTAGTTGGAAGACTGATGCTGTCTGCAAAGCCAAATTCCTTGCTCACCTCCAATGCTGTCTGAACTAATGGTATATTTTAAAATGGGAACATTTCTAAACAATATGGGGAACAAAGATATGGCCAACGCCTTTGGTGACCAATACTGTTAACTTTTACTTCCTGCCCACTATGTGACTTCCTTAATAGTCATTTGTGGACTCATGTGAAGAACAAGATTTGTGAAGATTTGTGGAACCATCCTATTCCTTGTGGTTTGCGTTTTTGAGAAGGTTGACATTTGAAACCCTGTTTTATCAAGACTGTTTCCAGCACAAATCCAAAGCACAGCCCCATACCAGCTACTATACAGAAAATTAAATATTGCCCTGCCAAAACCAGAAACATGTGCCAATGTTTGCACTGTGTAAACTTCCACTGTTATACTAGAAATCTTGCAAAGCGAAGAAAAGAAACATATCTTATATGAATAGTTGAGAGTTTATTGTTGGCTTAATTAATGTAAAAAAATCTAATAAAAATGGAGGAAACACTTGTTATTGCTGCAGTGATGCAAAAACTCACAGACTAAATTATGTATTTAATACAGGAAAATCTTAATATAATAACATTAAGATTATTATATTCAATTTTCTAATACTTACTCCTTTCCTGTGAAGTTTTGCTCAACTTTTTTTGTTCTCTTGGGTCTTGAAGTCAACGGCAGCAGTTTGTCTTGAGAATAAGGGAAGCAGGGTGGGTTGCACCAAATCCTCAGCACCCAAAATTCAGAGGACTGCAATGCAGATGCTGAGAGTTTGTTTATTCTCTTCCTTGGGGTCAATTCAGGTAACTTTTATACTTTGAATATACTCTGCACCATATCTTTCTTTAGTGGCCTACAGTTCCACATTTCATCTGACTTTATATCGAATATTTTAATTTTATTGGATATTTGATCCTTAATTTTGTTATGCCTAAAAGCTTTTCTTACCCAGCCCTTGAAGCCGCATTCCTTTAGCAGTCTGGAACCAAACACTGGTGAGCCTTTTGTAACTGTAGAGCCTCTGGTATAATCCATTCCTTATACTTTCAAAGCCTGTGATATCTCTTCATACTTTCACTCTGCACCCCATCATTATTCTTGAACAGATCGTTCCTTCTAAAGAGATTAAGTATTTGTTAAAACAAGCTGTCACATATAGATAATATATCCAAATTATTTTAGCAATAGGCTTTACAACACACAGTTGTACAAAGCACAGAAAAAAAAGACTAGTTAAGTAGGGTGCTCCCCAGGCAACTGCTGTAGTCTAAACCAAAGCTCAAGGTGTGGTCTGGATACAACCAGACACAGCAAGCCTGGCAAACCCCAGTACAGAGACCTCACAGCATTAGTTTGAAGCCTGTCATCTTATTATTAGCAGTGGCAACACTAGAGTCACTTGGTTACACAATATTGTGAGGATTCCCATAAATTACTGGGGCTAGAGGCACCTCACCAGCTCTCCAAGTGCTGTTTCAGTGTGAAGGAGAGGAAGTCCACAGTGCTGCAGCTCTAACTTGCCCAGACCACTCCTGCCACCTGGTACAGCGTCCTGAACATGGGTTGCCGTGTGCAGGAAGGCAGTGGCTCCAACCATGCCTGTCTGCACTGTATCAGTTCTATCGCTCCTCTTATCCTTTTAGAAAAGACTCTACTGCATTTTTCTGTTTAGTGCCAGGTGCATAAAAGCAGCAATGGTGGACCTGGAAGTGTCAGGTTAGTAGTTGGGCTCAGTGATCTGGGAGGTCCTTTCCAACTGTGTTGATTCTGTGATTTAATGCTTCTATGAGAAATATAATGTATCAGGAAAAGAAGGGAGAGATCTACATCTTCACACAGCTTGTATCCAACATAGGCTGCTCTCTGTGTTCAGGGTATGTAAGGGACATGCTTCAATGGGATCTAGGTTCCTAAATATGTTAGTGTCTCTAGCTGAGTTTGCATATTTCACCTATATGCTGTCCATACCGAGCAGGTGAGTCTCCAGGCATCCCCCAGGTAGCCTTCTTGGGCATGTCCAGGCCTTATCAGGGGAGTGATATTTGAAGAAATATTCTCTTGCTGCATGCGCTTCCAGGCTCAAGGATTTACTCCTTGGATGAACAAAGACAACAGTTTAAAAACTGTGATGAGCATGACCCTCAAGGTAATGAAGACAACTTCTGGGCTGTGAAGTTCTGCAGTGGAACAGGAACATAATATTTAGCGGCACTGTGAAGCTGTGAAAGCAACACAAACCAAATAAGCAGGTAACAAAATGTTCTTTCTCCAGCCAGTGCTGCTGCACATGGCCTGGATGGTTTATTGTGTTAAAAGATGTGGCCCTGGAAAGGTTACAGAAAACTTTGCTGTTGACTAAATTCTTGTCATGCTGCCCAATGATATATCTGGCTGAAAATTACTGTTTAATTTGAATCCAGGAGACAAATTTCTTTGCTGTTATTAAAAAAAAATAGAGCCACCCTCAACATAAGCAGAAGAAAAGAGACACTTCATGGTCTCTTTTGCCTACAGTTCCAGCTGGTTACTGTTGCAAGTTAAAATAATATACTTTTGAATATAACACCTTTTTTTCTTTTTTCCCAAATTACTACCCTTATATTCTGATCTTTTAAAACTGTTCAAAAATTTGCTACAAATGTGTAGGAGTTGAAGTATATTTTCTCATTAAAAATTTCTTCTGTACAAGCTCCAGTGGGCTTTGTTTATCACTCATGTTCCTGAGTTTCTGATTCTGAACATGAAAGCCACAGAAAACAATTTACCCCTTTCTTCCTTATGTTATTCATATTATAAAAGGGAAATTATAGTCATCATTATTAATTGGACAACAGTTGTATCTGTACCTTGTAAATCTACTTTATATCTGAGGATTTTGCAATGTACTGTAATTGAATTTACATTTTCTGGCATCTCTTAATAACCTTTCCTGTTCTTAGTATTACAGTGAAGTAAAATGCTCCTAAGTGGATGCAGAATAGAGCAAAGTGTCAGTCTCTTCTGCCTCCTGTGACACAGATATTTCAGGTGGTCTATGTACTTCAGCAGACATTTAGAGCTCAGTAGCTGTGGCTGCTGTAACACAATCCAAGCATATCCAGTTTTTCCAAGACTTCTACTGAGTTTCACTCTCCAGCAGGTCATTGAGTTTCTGCGAGAGAATACACCTGGCTGGTGGATTTCAGGGTTTCCAGAGGGAACAAGTTTAATATGGAAACTAAGACCAGTTCAGTGATAGGTTGATTGACAAGGGCTGCCAACGTCAGCTTTGCCTAAGAGGCACTGGTGACTGCCAACCTAACACAAACGTCCATTCAAGTGATCAAAGGTTCTCAGAGACAAGGCAAAAGACAGGTAATTGTCACAGCTTTTATACCACCGCTTTCACGGGCAACACCTGCAGGAGAAAACCTGGTGTATCTGAATTTACATTTCCCCAGCTGGATATCTACATCGTTGTACAAACAGGTGAAATATCACAGTTCTTTTCAGAATAAGAAAAAAAGCAACTGGGAAGGATTTCACCAATAACTAGAAGGCATTCATGGGCTGTAACACAGTCAATAGCAACTATAAACTCAGTTTTTACTGTTTCAATATAAGTTCCATGGTCAACTAAGTAAAAAATTCCAGTCTAAAAAGTTTTGCAGAAAATTTAAGAAGTGAAGAGGAAGGAAAAATGAAGGCAGTTGCCAGTTCTTAATACAGCATCCCTATTAACCTTCTATATTTATTGTCCTTAATTCTCTTCCACCATCTTGGTTTATCTACTTTCATCTCTCATTTTATTTGAAGATTAAGCCCACTGAAAAAACCACACCATATTTTTCTCTTTATGACACTGCCACCAATTCATAAATGAAACCTTTGCTCTTCTCAAAAGCTTTATAATTTAGAAAGATGAAGCAGTAGCAGATGATGAATATTCATGTAATTTCTGCTGGTATGTTTTTAATTTTTCCACTGCACCCATTCAGAGTAGCAGTAACAGTTAAAAATCTCTCCTCTTTACAACTCCTGCACATATTTCTCAGATGAGTTTCAAATTTCAATTCCTGTAAATAGCTCAGCATTCATATTTTCCTGTCAACTCTCCCTGCCCCCAACACTGGAGACAAAGCTGGATTTAATTACTCAATTTCCCAATATTTTCAAAATCAAGGCTTTTATAGGCAAAAATAAAACAACAACAAAATGTACAAAAGGCTACAGGGCTGTTTCATGCTGCTGTGTGTCTCAGAAGAAAGAATACACCCTAAAAACCTGTTTATGCCTTGCATGTCAGGCTAAAATAGGTATGTTAGGTACACATCTATGTCACTTCATCTATATACTAAAACCTCTTACCTCTCTGCCTTCTTTGGAATATAAAAGCAGGTGTGAAGAGAAGTTGTGTCTATTTCCTACTTTTACGTGATTTGTTTGATAAATAAATCTCTGTGTCTATCTTCATCTGTATTAATGTATGCTCTTAGATAATCCTCTTGGTCTCTGCATCTCTGTCTACAAAGGATGTGCATTCAGCAATGTTCTTGTACTTGTTTGATTTGAGCTGCTCTTTTCAAAACAGAACAATATTGGGCAGTATTGGAAGTCATGCATGAATTTAGAAATCATCTCCTAGGCAGCACCAAAACCCTCCAAGTCATCACCTCAATGAAGAAGGAGTCAGACTGGAAGGAGCATTTGTTAGTAATGGCAATGACAGTAAAATAAAGAGTTTAATCCCCTGCATTGAGTCCTGGTAAAATCATATTTATTAGGCCAATCTACAAAGGTTACATGCATTGCATTGGGCATCAGGACAAAATTAGATTTGATATTATGGCTAACAGTAACTCCCAGAAGGAAAATATTGTGCCAATGATCCGTGAAAGGACAAACTCTAAATGCTGATAGAAAAGGTTAACAGCATGCTGGAGAATGTAATACAAAAGGAACACCCTATGCTCCATACATTTGACGTAGAAAGCACGTGAGGAACAATTCCAGAAACAATAAATACCAAGAGATAAAACGCAGCTGTTGGGATTTAACTGCAGGCAGCAACTAAGTATAACATAGGCACTCTCTCACTTCTCCAAAGCCCACCACCACTTGTAGGATGGGGAGGAGAATCAGAAGAAAAGACAAAAGAACAGTTTAGTAGTTGAAATAAAATAAAATAGACTAAGACTAGGAATGAAATGGGAAAAGAGAGGAATAAAACCCAAGAAAGACAAATGATGCACACTACAATTGCTCATTACCCACTGACCCATGCCCAGCTCATCCCTGAGCAGCGATCAGCCCCTCCTGGCCCATTCCCCCCAGTTTATACACTGACCATGACATTCTATGGTGTGAAATGTCCCTTTGGCCAGTTTGGTTCACCTGTCCTGGCCATGTACTCTCCCGGCTTCCTGTGCACCTGCTCACTGACTCAGGGAAAGCACTGCTCAGCACCAACCCGAACATCAGCATGTTATCGACTTTATTCTCATACTGAATCCAAAACACAGCACTGCACCAGCGACTAAGAAGAAAATAAATTCAGTCCCAGATGAAACCAGGACACAAGACCACATCATTAGGCAGAAAAATGAGCAAATTTTCTGAGGCTAAAGAAGTTTTCTTAAAAAACATATGGGAATCTTGTGTAAATAACACAATATCAGACAGATCTTGTCCAAATAAGACAGATGCCAGGTCTGGTGTAATTCCGAAATAAGGAAAGCCAAGGGAAGCTCAGAAAAGTGGCAAAGTAAATTACAATAATAGCACTGAGATGTTATCCATTATAGAAAAAAAAAAACAAAAAAGAAAAAAAAAAGAAAGCACATGCAGGAACACAGGATCCAAGAAACTAATGAACAGAGAACGGCCATAACTGAGACTAAAGCAAAAGTAAATGAATTTAATGTTCTTTTCAACCAATCTTTACAGTAGATACAAGATAGGGAAATTTTTACACCTGTATCCTATTTGTATCACTCTTCCATATATTTATGATCTCTGAAGACTCAAAAGAACTTCAAGGTCTCAAGTGCAGTAGTAAATTACCCATCACAGCTGCATTTCACCCAGGATCGGAATGAAATGAAGTGTGAAAAAGATGACATACCTATGGACCCGCTACTTTTCTCCTGAAAAAAACCTGTTTTCCAATGCAGAAGTGGCAGGACTTTAAGACCTTTGATCCCCACCTCTCCCTGGAGTTCCTTCTTTTATCTTAATGGCTTTTTACCACGTGTTTCTGGGGCTTTAAGCAACCCTCTCTGCTTCTACAAACTTATAGTGTAGTATAATTCCTCCTCGTTAAAGTAGTCATAATTGATTCCTGCTAATTAAAATGTAGTCATAACTCCTAATTTCCCACCTTTCTTATTCTTATCTCCCTTGTCCATCTTGTCCATGCAGTGTTTTCTGCATGTTTCTAGCCATTTCTTTCTAACAAGCTTAATTTGTAACTTTCCAACAAAAGACCTGTGTTTTTTTCCTGTTCTTCACTAGAAATCTGCACTGGAAGTTTAAGTTCTCAATGATGGTGATGGCTCCTTTCAGGAATGCTGGCTGGCAAAACGAAGGGTGGAGGGTGATACCATAAGTGGGTAAGAAACACTCTGAATATTAAAAGAAAAATTACAGGTGCTGAGGATGTTGTTGCTTTTGCATACAGTTTCACACGTTAGAGACTAATTTTCCAGCTTTAGTCATACACATGTTGAGCATCCAGCTTTGTCTTCTTCACTAGCCAACCATGAGAGATGTGCTGTTTCTGAGGACAGTTGTCCACATACCAAAAGAGGAGGCTGGTAAAGGTGTTTTATTGACCAAGGTTGATTCTGCTGGTGTTGTGGTGACAATGCATAGTGCAGAGGCTCATAGGATTCAAATCAATAGCTCTTTGTGTTGATTTCTTATGAAGCTATTAAAAAGAAATTAGCATAATTAGTTTGAGATTTCACTAAAACTAGTATAACTTCAAAGGGAAAACAAAGCTGTTTGGGTTTGGAGAATATTTATTTTCTTAGTTTGAACCATTTTGTTTACCCCAACTTAAAAAAAATGGGGAAAAAAGTGTATCCTTTTTTTCATACTTTTTCTTTCATTTCATAGATATCAGGGATCAAATTCGGAGCTGAGAAATACCCTTGCAGGAAACAAATGAAGTGACAGAAGGGTGGGAGGAACAAGAGTTGTTATCCAAAATGTTCCTGACACCATCACACCCCTTCAAGTGTTTGTTAAATAATATATTAATAGTACATACAGCGTGAGAAAACGTCATTCTGAACAGATGCTGTAGAGAAGACAAATGTGATCACGGTGGAAAGGCAACAGGCTGGGCTGTAACCACCGGCCTGTAGCAAAACCTGTTCAGTCCCAGCTGCTCTTAGAAATAATTTAGTACTTTTTGTCTGCAGCTCCGGTATATTTGCAGTTCCAAGTGCATCTTTACGAGGAGCACAAGTTCAGAAAGGGCTGCTGATGCTCTCTGCAAGAGTCGTGAGGGCACTCTTGCCATCTTTCATTTGCTGTGGCAGGCTGTCATGTCATATTTCAAGACGGCCAAAACCTTAAACACCCAAATTCCTTGATGACCTTAATATCTGGTCTCAGACAAATACTAGTAATGATCTCCATCTAGCTCATCTGTCTGTCTCCATAACATCCATTGGTTTAGATGTTGTATGTGAAATACTGAAGCTGACTCTGAAAAGGCTTCGGTCTCTGTGGTACGTCATTCCCCTCAGATTACCATGGCTGGCATTGCAGACCCCGCCTCCGATGCTGATCTCTCCTCTTGGGAGGAGGAGTCGGAGGACAGGACCAATATCTAGGGCCCACCCCCTCTCTCTCTTCGTCAGCACCCCAGCTGTCTGTTAAGCCTAAGTTCTGCCTTCTGTTCCAGAAGGATCTGTTATACTCGGTTGCTCATTGGTTGTTATGTTATGTACCCTCCCCTCGGATGTTTTTATTGGATCCTGAGCCCTCAGATCCTACCCTAAGCCTTACCCCGGTTGGCTGTGACCCTAAACCCCTCCCCTGTCTGGTCCCCTTTTAATCCCTTGCACACCCGGTGCTCGAGGGACTTTTCTCAGAGAGTTTTCTCGTCTGGGTCTCCTGTCCCTCGTTGTGCTACCCTTTAATAAAGGAGAGCTTGCAGAGACCCCGCTCCCGACCCTTTGCCTCCTGCGTGTTCCCTGAGACATCGGCGTTCTGGTCTGTGCCTCCCTGAGGGCAGGCACCTTCGGGGCCATCCACCGCCTCATCGTCTGGAGGCAGCACCAAGCCTCAGACTCGGGTGCCTGGCGCTGAGGGGGAGAGCAGCCTAATGCCGGGAACCGCACGACTACAGGTCTGAGGTGTGAAATTCGCTCACTCACTACAAAAGGGCACCACGCTTTGCTGCACATTACAGACTTTTTAGAAGTTAAGACAAGAAAAAGGATTGCTTTTAAGCCTCTAGAAACAACAGGTAAAACTGTTTGTGCCAGATGCAGAGATATCAGCATCTTCCAGCAGGTCTGATGAGAAGAATGGGAAGTCCTCTTTCTGTTTGGATCAGAGACATGGGACACAGGAAGTACAAATGACCCCAAAAGATGGATCCCAGCTATCAAACGGGTGTGCCCTAAACGTTTGGACTGTTGTGCAGGTGAACTTAGAGTTCAGTTGTTGTCGAGAGCTTAAATTTTCAGCAGCAAAGAGGAAGAGAGCCTGTCAGTCTATCAACCAAGGTATATACAGCAGGAGAGAAAGGGTTAGAGGTTGTCTCTAGGCAGATGGGTGTATTTTTTCTTCTGACTTACTTAAAGCTTTGCAGATGTGTCTAATGTGGTTTAGTAAGTGTATCCTCTTTCATTTTCCTCTGTCTTGAACTAAGTATGATTTTTGAGGTGACTGATTACAATATGGTACTTGGTACCTCCAGCTGTGATGTTCAGTGACTGGGACTTATCCAGCTCCTGTGTCTGTCCAGAGTGTAGACATTGAAACTGCACAAGGTGTTTTGGGAAGTGGAAATTTGGTGTCCTTGGAGAGTTTCTTCCAGTGAGTATTGACATCCAGAAGAGAATTCTGATGTTTAGCAAGACAGTGAGAAGCACATCTCAACCAGTGGTTTCAAGGTTTAGACTTCTGGGGTAAAGAGAGGTCAGGAAAGCCTTGGCAGCTAAATATGGGCCTGGTTTTTTAAAGATGTAGCCAATCTAAGCAGAGGGTTTTCTGCATGGATTTGAATGTAAGATCTCATAGATGGCTTCAGGAAGTCTTCATTAGAATTTTCCAGTCTGACTGTGGTGGGTCAGCTCACCGTGCCTGTGTTAGCTAAAGATGGGATTTTGTTATCAACACTACCATATTAGTAAAAGCCCTATTATAGACCTAAAAGAATTGGTGGTTTTGTATTTTTTTTCAGTTACATATGGTTTGGTGGTTTATGACATCTCCCTTCCAGAATACACTGATGCAGACCTTCTTGCTGGTGTTGCCAGTGAAACATTTGAATCACTTCATGGCTGACACCTCCCCAGCTCAGATCCACCCCATCTTCCTGCCACGTTCCTGCCAGTCCTCTGTCCAGCTACCTCTCATCATGGTACCTCCTTTTGAACTATGCTTCTACAACATTATCTCAGATTTTCAATCTCATATTTAAACCAGACCACAAGCCAGACCTCTTTTCCCCTTAGATAAGAAACAATGAGCCCTGTGTTGGCTGGAATTTTAACCAGTGTTCTGGAAAATACACTAAAGAAAGTTCTGGGCACTTGCATTTAGTTACGTTTTTGTAACAGATCAAATGCTTGTGTCCATAAGAACATCTTCATTTCTTCCCATTCCTTCTCTTGTGTAACAAACACTTTCAGGCAGAAAATGCTTTCAGATGCACTTGACAATAATAGAGGTTTTATCTCCATAGAAAGAATAAAATGTCAGTAGATAGATTGGAGAGCAAAATATGATTTAATAGCCTAAATCAAAGTTTAGTGATACCAGTGAAAACATCCCTGTGGAAAGACTGCAAGAGAAAAAGCAAGTAGATATGAAGGCCATCAAATTAAAGGTCCCAGATATCAAATTTAGGTAATTTCTTTGAAAACAGTTTAGCATGACGTTAAATACACCTCCACACATAAACAAACACCCCTGCAGTCTTACGTAAGCTTGGGTTTGGTCCAAAAACAGGGAAAAGAAGAGATTCCAAAAATGACCCTTTTGGCTTTTGTTAGAATTTTTACTTATCTTTCTTTACATCTGTGCTCCTTCCTCATAAGACAGGTTTTCCTTTTTATTGCTAGTTGATGTGCAATTTTTCTGTCTGGAATCATGCACAGAGAACACAAAAGAAGGATTTTTTTGATCCTGACTTCAGAGGAAAAGTCGGCAATGTATTCAGAAACAGTTAAACATTACGTGAAAAGAAAGGAGAGAGCAGACTGGTCTTTGTGCTCTGCACAGTGACCATTGTCTCTCAACTCTATTCCTTGGGCATGGTAGAAACGTGGAGCAATTCAGTCATGCGTTGGAAGAAGTTCCACTTTCTGCTAACCTTTTTGACAATATAACAATATACTGTGGAGGAGCTCATGCTGCTAAGGGGTATTCAGAATTAACAGCAAGGTTTGGGTCATTTTCCTACAGCCCAGTACAAGGTAGTGTGTTCTACTATCACTTGTCAGAGCTGTCACTTATGCTGTCACTTCTGATTGCCTCTCTGTCAGTCCCAGAACTGGGGTGCTTGACATGGCCCCGGTCAAGGAAACCTAGTGACAAACATATCAATGGCCTCACTAGGAACCTGGAATGCCAACCACTTTGTAGTGCATATTCTTCATAATCTCAGATTAAAAAACCACAAATGTAAAAACAGCCTGTGTGTTTCAAATAATGCAGGAGTCCATCAGCTTCTAAAGCAAAATAATTTTTAAAACATTGATTATTTTTTTTCCCAAAACATTTAGTAATTTTACTGGTAGCTGCCACTAATTGAAACATTTTACATTCCATCTGCTTGGTATTCAGCCTGAGAGAGAGCAGAAATGACTGCCAAGACAGTGCAGCACTCAACCTTTGCTCTCAAAATAGCTGTAATACACTTAATACTTCTCTGCATCCTTCTCTGCAATCACGATTAGCCTTCCAGTTGTGGAAACCTTGTATCCCATTGCGTTGCTCCTCATGTGCACTTCAGATAATAAAGTTTGTAGTGTGCATGTACTTTACCAACTCATAGCACCAACTCTTATTTCTATTATCTCACTTTTAACTTTCTTGGAAGCCAAGGATGTTCCCAGAAAGGCTGCCCTTTCGCATCTCAGCACCATCCAAAATCTTTCCTCTGTAGTGGAGGCAGTTAGGTGTTGGTGTCAAGGAGAGCCTTTCTGATTCTGAGGAGACTTACCTTTTTCCTATTACAAATTTAGTATTTTAAATGCCTTCTCATATCTGTCATCAGCCCGTCATGGGTTTGCTCATGTCTTGTAGCTGAATTTTGTTCAGATGCATATTTTACCACCTCCACACCTGTCTTCTAGAGGTATTTACAATAGTGAGGACTCAAGCGAATTAAATGCCCATTCACAGCCTTGTTACAAAATTCTCTTGCAAGCTGCATTGTCTTCTGAGATAATAGTTTTTGAGATCCTCCACAGTGTACATCTTAAAGTTCTTCAGCTTTTCTCTATGTATCACTTCTTTGTCCTGCACTTCTTCCATTGTCATTTCTGCTAGTGGTAGAATTATGTGGAGCAAGATAAGACAGCATCTTGACATCAGACATTGCACAAAGCTGTTCATTAACATCTTTTGTGATAGTGTTTCCACAGGCAGGTGTAGCCTGCCATGGATTTTCTCTGATGCTTACAGTTTTCTTTTACAGAGTCTTAATTATTTCAGCTGCTAATTCAGTGTTGATATTCGACTGGCTGTGGGGAGGTGTGATGTGTTGTGAGTGAATTCTTGTTGCTGAGTAAATTGTACAGTCTGACTGCCAGTAAACTGCAGTTTGCTGTCTGAAAAAGAACAGACTGGGATAGGAGGCCTTGTGGAACACCCTCACTGCTCTGCCTGGGATGGCTCTTCTGACACTACCGGACAAATTGCTTACTTTGCAGGACTCGGAGTAAGAGTTTACAATACTAAAGAAGTGAAAGAAGTTATAAGTCACAATATTTGCTCCTGATTTGTTCTCTGATCTGTGGGTACACAGTGCCTGGATATTATATCTTCCTTCTGGTTTGCCTGCTTTTTACAGCTTATATGACACCTGGAGAAAATCACGAAAGCTACTGGAGGAATTAGAGTTTGTATGTAGGTAAAATCTGTCTTTGTCCTCCTCATGGCTCTGAGGAGAACCTTTTCATATCTCCAAGCCCCACTCCATCACCATGCAGTGCCACTTGCCCGTGTGCACAGAAGCAGTTACAGTTGGCATTGCTGCTTTCCAGGTCCTTGCTACACACTGGGTTGTGTGGAAGTAACAAGAGCCACATTTCCTCCTTGCTCAGGCATCACCTAAACCACTCAGACAGTGTATGCAGCTTAAGAAGATGTTGATAGAAAAGTGTGAATATTTTTTATCTTTTTAATCTGCTTCATTGCTTAGTCCTTGTCCATAGTCAGGATATAGCTCTTCGGGAGTAGTGGGGGTCCTGAATATCATTCTACAGTAGCTGACAAAGCAATCTGGTCAGATGGAATTTTAGCTTTTCTAACCTGCTAATCCTACTAGAGTGGACAAGACAGTGGAGGTCATCTGCCACATCTTGCCTCTCCTGTTTCCAACCTCAGGCACCACTGCTGTCATCTGCAACTCTGTGCAGGAAACACAAATGCTCTTTACCACAGATCTGATTCCATATGACCTGATCAGTTATATATATATATGTATATATATACACCAGTGCTATCCAAGATATGGTGGGGCAATTGCTCTCCTAATGAAAAAACTTCCAATTAGTAGCTCTTGCCAGTGTCTGTCTCTGGTCCCAAGCATCCCAGTTTTGCCTTGAGAGACACTTCTTCACTCTGAGACTTTGGCACTGGTCTCATTTTAGTTCTGTCTAGGCAAATATACAGCTTCCTTACCCTTCAATAGAAGCACTTATGTTTATTCAGCTTGTTAACTCATTAATAATGTTAAAAGGGATGGTTTGCTTCCATTAATTTACATTGGACCATTATTGCAATTAGATATTGCACTAAGTGAGGAGCAACATACAGGATCCCTGTAAGGCAGGTAGAAATTTCTGGTAGCCTGTTAACAACTCCGTTGAAAAATTTCATAATGCACAGTTTGAGCTCAGTATTTTTTGCATTTTCTGTCATTTTTCTATTTCTTCCTCAATAGCCTGTCTTAGATTTAGTGCTTGTATGCTGATGCATCCACAAGCTTTTAGTTAACAGAATCAGCAGAAATTTTAGCTTTCATCTTTTCTTTGCGACTCTACTTTGATTTTGCATTATCAAAGTAATTTTATGATTGGTCACGCTATGTATTAATGAAACTTTTCTTGATTGCCATATGACCCTTTTCTCTGATACAGAACTGAGGTATTTTTTGTACTGGGTTCATAGTGACTTCTCTAACTGAGCTGTTTCTGATGCCTGGGTTTGCCTGTCCTCCTTGTCTCAATTGCACAAAGAAGGATGGCTGGTTTTGTTATTTTTATTTGCATAAATATAATTTATATTCAGGTAAAATTATTTCCTTAAAATGACTGTTTACTTTCTATTTATAGTGTACTTTTTAGTTAAACTTTAATATTAAAAAATTACAAAATAGTATCTGCAAGTTAAATGTGCAGAGTATTTCCTGGACTATTTCCCAAATCCTTTTTTACAGTCTGGTGTTCCTAAGGGTTTCTGCTGCTGCTGTGTATTAACCTCATTTCAGTTTTCCACTCTGAGGCCTGGTAAATGCCTGCCCCATTTTCACTAGTCATTTGAAATATGAGCTCTCTTCCTACTATTGCCTGCACACATGGGTTTAGAAAAGATGGTTTGGCTTCCCAAGCATTTGTACTAAAACTTTTTCTCTGTTCTATTAAACACTAGAAATTTGGTGATATATTTACATCTTCCTCCATTCAGAAAAAAATTAATATTTGGCATTGATGTGATGCCTTGTGGATTGGCAAATGCTTTTGGAAATTTCCTAATTACCTGAATTTAAGCATACTACACACTTATTCCATTACAGTGTTTCTGGTCTTTGCCATTCCTCTATACAAGCTTGGTAAAAATCTCATGATTTTACCATTACATTCAAAAGAAGATTTGACTTTTAAAGGATTGATTTCAGTGTGGTTAGAGTCAAAAATTTTATAGGTTGCCATAATTAATATTTTTGAAGTGCTGGCAGAAAGTATCTGCTTATTTGTTATTTTTTTGAGAGAACTTCATTATTTTTTTTAACTCCTGGATTCTGATTTTTCAGTATGCTAGCATCATACTTAGGATTCAGCAAAGGTGAACAGAAACCAAAGATCTGACTCAGGCTTTCCGTTCCTCCTTCCTTACGTGGCACTGAATCTCTTACAGGGCTCTTTTTAGAGTACTGTTCCCTAGGGATATAGTTGCAATGAATGTCTGTAAACACTGTGCTCTATGTGCATTAACCCATCTTTGAAACTACTGAGAGCACTGAGCAATAATCTTTGAAATTTGGCTGTGGCATTGCTTCCCATTTGTGTCGAGGAAGGCTTGTGTCAAGGTTGTAGACGTTGTAGACCCCAAGTGACTCCTGAGGTCCTGATCTACACCCCAGGCACATCTCGTCCACAGCCTGGGACACGCAACAAGCCCTCAGCACACGCCCTTCTCTGAGGAAGGAGAAGCTGTCTCATGTGCCAGGGGGAAGAATGGGCAGTCCTTGATTCAAGCAGTTTCAGCATCGGTATTCTAGTGAAACAGAGCTGCATGGGCCCACAGACGAAGCTTGTAGTGGTTTGCCCCATCCCAAACCACTCTTCTCCAGACGGTGGTGGTCTAACTGACCATGCCAATGGCTCTGGGGCAAAGGTGTTTCTCCCTTTGCTGCTTTTTGTCCTGTCCTGGAGAAATGGACTCTGTAAAATTGTACAGATTTCATTGCATGGTTTACAACCAGTCTCTATTCTCAAGCTTTCCTCTGCAACTGAGAATATAAGAACTTTCCTTTTTCCTTAATGGGAGCTGAAAATATGATATTGTCACAAGCCTAAGGTATTTAGGTCTCAAGTTTATCGTTCTGGGCCAAAATCTGTGCTTTAATCCAGCTCTGGCTCATGGAATTGTTCCAGAGGAGAATTAAATTCCTTTGCTGGTTAACACTTCAATTTTTATTTATTTCCTAATTATTTTCAATGAAAGATGATGAAACAGAACTATAATTACATCATGATTCTTTCTGCTCAGGGAATTAGTAAGACTATTTTTTTTAATCTGCATAAACACCCTTGAGACATTTTTTTAAATCCACCTGCCTTTCAGAGAGATGCTGGATAATGTAGTATCCTACTCAGTATCCTCCCAGGGTGGTTTTAAATATTGATAAGGCGGGGGAAATGCATGCAATAGTTGGGCTCTTTTCAGAAGCTTAAAATTGAAAACCAAGACCTAGAAGCAGGAAGCAATTTGGTCTCAGAGTTCAATGACAGAGCACAATAGAAACTCCTGGATTAAAATTCAACTACCATAAGAGACTTATATTTAAAAAACCGCTTGCAAACGTTGCCCTGACATCTGATTTCCTAAAATCCGTGTTCTAACTGACATGACTTTTCTGGGAATGGAGAACTTAGTTTTAACTGCTCAAACACTCAACTAGTTACCTTCTCAGTGAAGGGAGAATGAGAATGGTGAAGGAGTGAGAATGGATAACGGGGAAGGTTTGAAAGCCTGTGTTGCAGAGGGTTAGAATGGAAAATCTCAAGTCTTATTCCGGTCAGATATCATGGTTTAACCACAGCTGGCAACTAAGCACCACACAGCCTCTCACTCACTCCTCCCCTGCTGCGAGATGAGGGGAGGAGAAGGGTAAAAGTCAGAAAACCTGTGGGTTGAGAGAGGAACAGTTTAATAAATGAATTTTTTTTTTAAATAATAATGCAAAAATTTTAATGATAAGTTGCAATGAAAAGGCAAACAACAAAGAGAAAGAAACAAACCACATGAAAGAAAAGTGAAGCAAATAAAAACAAATGCTCGTGACCAACCAACCAATGCCCAGCCAGTCCCTGAGCAGCAGCCTCTGGTACCAACCTTCCCCCACCTATTATTGATGAGTATGATGCCAATATGGAATATCCCTTGGGGCAGTTGTGGTCAGCTGTCCTGGCTGTGTCCTCTCCCAGCCCCTTGTGTACTTCCAGCATCCTTGTTTGTGGAGTGGGGTGAGGAGCAGAAAAGCCTGTGTAAACTGGCTTTTGGGTCTGTGTAAATCCTGCTTAGCAATAACTTAAACACCCCTGTTTTATCAACACTGAGCCCAGCAGAGGCCCATACTAACTATTATGAAGAAAATTAACTTCACATCAGCCAAAACCAGCACACAAGAGACTCAAAGATATGCGATTCCAGAAATGTTCTTTCATTCTCAGATTACATAAAAGTTTTTCATTGCAGCTGCTTAAAAAATTTGAACTTTTTTGAAAGGTTTTATGTGTCCAATCCTATCCATTATAATGAATAAAATACCTTTGTCTCCTTTTTTTCTTATCTTTCTTTCCCCAAGGGATTTAAACTTAGCCTTGAAAAGATCTGCTTGAAGTTCCTTTCAACTGCAACTTGTTATATCTCCTGTATAGACCTACATTTCTCTCAGGAACTTCTTTCCCCATTTCATGAATTATGTCTGGATTTGGAAGAAACTTCCAGTCATAAAGATCACTCTTTCTTTCCTTCCTAGTCATTCTTTTGCACTGTGTATATCACTGTCCGTCTTTTCTCAGCTTTTTGAAGGCTTACTGCCTTCCTTTTGAAGTTGGTTTTGTTCTTTGAACAATACAAGGATACACTGCTTCTGTTCCTTTTTTTTTAAACTATCCTATAAATTAGATTGCTTTCAGCACATATTTTATGTGAAATAGTAGTACACAACTACACTGTCAGGTGAAGAAAACAGCTCTCACTTTGAATGTTGTTTACGTGTTTTCTTTCATCTTCTTTGCTCGTTATTCCAATCATTCTTATAATCAGTGATTGGCAGTTTTGATATTGGCAAATTCTCTCTGCTTTGGCCTGGTCCCTGGCATCATCCATTTGTCATTTCAGACTTACTGTGCCTTTGACTGTCACCTATGAGGCGTTAGTTATTTGACGTCATCTCTCTCTACTTGGGTACTAAATTGAATGAGTTTACTTGTTGCGTTTGATATAATTCTGATGTTGCTATCAAAGTATAACATTGATGTGTCTGTCTGCTGTTCTGATGAGGGTGTTCCACAGTGAAAAAATGTCTCTTCAAGCTCCTTCTTCACATCCTTTTTTCCAAGTTGTCTTTTCTTCTTAGTTCTGGCTTTGTGCTCCTGCTTCTGATGCTGCTTGGCTTCTCCAAATCTCACACAGGTCCCTTCTGAATCCATGTCCTGTGTCCTCTTCCGGTGTAACATGCACTTCAACACTAATACATACCTTTTTTTTTACTGACTATGCTTTGTCATCTCTTTTCCTGTGATTCCCCCTGCTCCCAGTGAAGGTCAATGAAGGGAACATTTTAGAGTGAATGATTTCTGGTGGTTTTCCAAAGGCTCTAGGTTGCAGTCAGCCTTCCACATGGATTTCTTCAGGGCATTCTGTGAAGATTTGGAGGAAGAAAGGCCACTTCATTATCCAGCAACTCTCTGAAAGGCAGGTGAATATGAATATGATTAAGTGTCTCAAATGTGTTTCACAGTGGGAAAGGGGGGCTGTCCCAGGAAGACGGTGCCGATGGGATTATTATCTCTTTTACATCGTCACAAGTTGCTGGAAAACATGAGGAATTTGAGGCTGGGGGAACTGCTAACAGAATTCAATTATCTTATCACCCTGAGCTGCATATCCATGGCCATGGATCCCCAAGAGAAACCAATATCTCTCTCTAACAGCCACTATTCACAACCGTGACTCTTACCCAGCAGTGGGTTCACATTTCATCTCTGTTCTGTGGTATACACCTGTATCATTCATATATAATTCCCTGCTGTATGGACAATCACAATATACACCAAAGTTGGATTTGACACCTAACTTTAGATCCCATATGTCGTCTGACACTTTTTGTAAAAAAAATATTTGCCTACAGCAGGTAAGAGCAAAATACGTTGAGCAATGGAGAATCCAAACGTGAGTCTCACTTTTAATATTGGTTTTCTTTATTATTTTATTTTTTATTTATTATTTATGGAAATACCATAGCTTTAATGAGGAATGTGGCTTTTCCAAGACTAGACCCCATCTTCACTAAATAACAGCCTTTTAAAAGAAGTAATTTTAAGACAGAGCTGTAAGTACTTTGTTTCCCCTTTTCCACGCAAGGAGTACAAAACATAGGAACAAACAGGAATACAGATGGTTCATTGACATCAAATTGCAGTTCATAAACTGTCTGCAGGCAGATGTCCCAAATCATAGCAGTTCCACTATGGAGACCTTAGTGTCTGTGCACTTCAGAGACTCCGGAGTAGCTGTCACCAACCTGGTAAGACAGATTCTCTTACAAACAGGTTCTTTCAAAGAAGATGTGAATCTGATTCTCAGTGACTCAGAGACCCATTTAAGCACCAAAATGTCTTCTTTTTACTTTGAGTGAGAATGACAGACTCAAACATGATGTCATGACTGCAGTAGAAGCCAGTCACATTCACGCAATTTGGTGCGAAAGAAGAATTCCTGGTCATAAGATTTATTTTTTTTACCCATAAAAGTTTGGCCCTCCTAGATGGCAATACAGAGTATGGCTTAGTTTCATGCTCCAAATCAACATGCCGAGGTGCTTTTTTCTGTGTGGATTATATAGGGAGCCTTGTGAGCTTAGTCCTAACTTGGGCAGCCTATTAAACATATACATTAAAACATATATTTTATGAAAAATCTCACATAGCAGCATAGTCTCCTCAGGCACTGGTGACTCTAAGGAACTACCCCCAGTCATAGCCCAGTTCAGTGCTCTGAGAAGGCAGGACATCTGAGAAACCACTGGGTACGTGGTATTAGTACCTGAGTTCTCTGTACCAGTGTGTTAAGGAGTGCCAGGGCACTTTCGGGCAGTCATCTACACTGATAAATCACTGGGGGTGTCCCTGGCCCAATTTTGATCATCTGCAAACAGTTGCCTTTCAACAATTCCCATGCATGAAGGTGCTATCACAGCTATCATCTTCCCCAACAGCCAGATTGTATGGAACCACTCATCTTGAAAGTGAACTACTCTGGAATTATGGACAAGGCATGACCAAGAAATATCTTGCTGTTCTAGAGGTAATCCTAACATTCCTAGGGCCAGTGCTGAGGTATCCAAACAGAACTCCCTTGAGAAATTCACAGCTTGTTTACACAGAAAATTCAATTTTGTATAAGACTAACATTAACTCATAATGGCACATTTATCCCACGCTGTGCCAATCTGTTCTTATTCTCACCTAGTACAGGCCATTTTCAATATTTGCTTATGGTCGTGGTCAAACAAAAAAACCATTATATTGGAATCAGTGCATACACACACGCATTAATGTGGAAAAGCTGATGTAGAATATTTTAGCAAAAAATGGGCTCCCCCTTCTTCTTACAAACACAAATATAGACAAAACCTATACTCCCCATCTGTCACCAGTTCTAAAGGTTCTCACCATGACATTTTCCACTGCTTCAAGATATGAAAAACGAGACATGGATATTTTCTGAGGGACATTATGGAAGCCTTAGAAGATTGTCTAGAAACCTCTGGGAAATAGAGATTCAGAAGCAGAAAGGAGTGCCAATTCCTCACATATTCCTGATGTTCCTCAACACAACTCTGTTGTTCCTCTTAGCAGAGGAATAGTTGCAACTTGAACTGAGATGAGGCTAAGCTGCTAAACCTGCTCCTTTTCTGTTGCACTTTCCCTGAAGTTCTTCTCATCTTCCAAACCTCCTACTCTATTATCACCTTCCCACTTCTGGTCTATTGTCAAGAGTCACAGATTTTCCAACCCCCAGGCTACACTGACTGACTTGATCAAGAGATTCTGCTTCAAAAGACTGTGAGAAAGGTTTGAAGACTTCACCTCCTGAGGTAACTATCAGATCTTGATCAAATCTTCAGTCATACCTCAGACTTTCCATCTAGGAGCTTTTTTCCAAGAAGACTTGACATCAGTTAGCAAAGTTAATAGTTACCTGTGCAACTGGCCCTATGTATTAAAAAAAAAAAAAGTTTAATTTAGTACTCATTTAAAGAATTGTGTGTACTTTAGTGTTTAACTGAAAGTGATTCCTGAAATAACAAAATTATCTGGAAAGTTCCGTGGTAAGCAAGCTTTGTCTTCAGATGAAGACTTGGCCATGTTTTTACAAGATCTGTTCCCTAATATTAATCACATGGCCGCTCAAAGAATTTTAACGAAAAAATTAAATTCCCTACAGAAAGATTCAGGGATCTCCCTGCTCAGGGAACAATTATCAATATCTGGAAACTGTGATATTAAGCACAATTTATGTCATTACAAAGGCAGTAATCATTCATGAAGTAATCAAAATGTGGTGACTTCCAAGAGTCAAAAATATCATTGCTTCCCACTACTCAAACCTGAAAATGTTCAATTTAGAAATGGCAGTCTAGAAAACTTTCCAAAATTCATAAGCAATTTCTCTTTAAGCAGCAGCACTCTCAGGTAACTCAGCACTTCATATTCCCCTTCTTCTCTTCACCCCATTGAACTACCAGCTGGATACCTCATGAAGTCCACAACCCTCCCTCTGTGACAGCTGTGTGAGATTGACCAGACTAACACGCTGCCTTTCTTCTACTCTCTCTCTCTCAGACATATCTTAAAGTCCTTTTTTCCTGGAGTCAATTCTTAATCATGAGATTGCAACCCATAGAGATTGATCCTTCCAGAGCCACGTGGGCCAGTCCATTTCTACAGAGCTTTTTAATAACCTTAAGCAAAGTCTTAGTATGGGAAAATTCATTTTCTCCAGAGCAGAAAAATCAACCTGAGAAGCACAAGTAATGGGGAATAATTAATGCTTTTAAGTACCATTACTGAAGGAAAGGAGAGCAACAGATACACTTAGTGGAAACAAATCAAATTAAAGGGAAATTGGCTGTAAACAAATTTAAGATACAAATTAGAATAAAATGTTTTTCTTCATCTTTTCTCACCTAGATATTGAAGATACTAAGACATTATTCTCAGCTACTTAAGTTGCCCAATGCCTTCCCTCCAATTTTATATTTTCTATTATTCATAGCATATATTTAGTACTTGGGAGATGCTGGTATTCCACTATGATGCAGAAAGCAGGAGCTTAGATTTTCACAACAGAAGCATCTACACTGTCAATCCCAAGGAGATCCAAATCCACTGAATTCTGCAAATAATCTAACATGACATGAATCAGTCCTTCTTTGGTTCTTCAGCAAGCAAATATAATGTAGACAGTTATGTGCCTGGACAAAGCTGGTATCAATAATCTAAAAGGTGGGATTCACATGGTTTACTTTTTTTTAAATTTTGTTGCTGATACTCAATCACTTAGGCTTCCCCTTTCATCACTGAAGTGTGATTTTTACATCTGAAGATTGAATTGTGTTAGACACACACCTTAGCACAGGAGGAGCCCTCTAGAATGCTGATGGTAGGTGAGCTGTATTTCACTGTATGGGTGTTTTTTGCAGAATTCAAACTAAAACAAATGATCAATTATGTTTGTTGAAATATGTAGTGGTGGAGTTAAGAAATATTTAACCATTAATTTTATGCCAAGTAAAACATTTTAATAAAAAGCTTAGAGTAAAATGTTTTAAATGTCTTATGTTAAAGGCTAGAGTATTTATTTAGGGTTTTTTTTTTAATGTAGTTGTACTTAAAATATAACCCGCAGATGATGCATAACCTCCAACTCTCCCTTTACAAGTTCTATGTTGTGAAACACTTGTCAAATTAGTTTGTTTCCAGTTAATTAAAATTAAATATAAGCAAACCAAAACATTTTCTAATTTGCAGTTCTGCTTCTTAAATCAGTATTTTTGAACAATATGAACTGTGTAGTTTAATTAACAGGGAATAAGGCTCTTCAGTTTGGCCCTGTATCTCATCTTGTATAAAACAGTGTTTCTAATCCTGCATTAATTTACTCCCCACCATGACTAGCACAGTTCAAAGACAAAAATTAATATTTTCAGGGCTTAGCTATGCACAGTTATCTAGGCTCCTATCTTTTAATCTTGATTTCCACCCACGCCAGAGCTCCCCGAGCAAGAGGATTACGAAAATAGGACAGTGAGTGCATTACTATCATTGTACTCTGATGCATAGGAAAGTTATTGGAGGATAATACGGTACTTTATCTAACCTCAGCCTGCTCCAAAGTATGCTCTCCAAGTCACATTTAAATGTCCCACTGTGTATGCTATTATTTTGTCCTTGCACCGTCCTTGACAGCAAAGGGAAATGGTTTGTGAATTCTGATATCCAACTGTTACAAACAGAAGTGAGCTAAGACATAAGAACCAAGAATGATTTTTCCCATTCCTACCCACATGGCTCCTCTAGAGCAGTCCTTAGGTGAGTCATCCCAGTGGGGTTGGTACAAATATGACGTTAAAGAAAGCCGCTTTGGTTGCAGATGCCAGTGTAAACACCGGTTCTAATGTTCACGTTATTTCTCATTGGGAAGATACCGATGCCCTGCACCTGCAGATGCTGTGTTGGCAGCAAAACTGGTTTGCCTTCTGGAATGGCTAACAGTCCTATTCAGTGGCCAGTCACAATTTTTGTAAAAAGGAAGTGAATTTCTCTTGCTTTGGTAATGCAGTGATGACAGATTTCCGTCCTACTGCCCCTGGATCAGTTAAACCATGTGGTGTGTGTCAGGCAGAAAGGTAAGATACCTGGCAACTGGTTCCTCTCACGATTTTCTCTCTGAAACACTTTTTTCACAGGGTTCATCCTTGTCTGGGAAAGCGAGTAACCTCCATGACTGGACCTGCAATAGTTTTATGTTGTTATCATGTTAGCATGCAACCCAACCGATGCCTTATTGGTGGAAGTAGACAAAAAAGATGAAGGAAAGGGAGGGAACACGGTAAAATTTCATTCACTTCAGAAAGGTAATGACTATGTTCTATTTTTACACTTTCATTGTTGTCAGTGATAGATCTTGCTGCTGCCACCTGCGTGGAGTAGAGTTCAGGTGCTCAATCTCATTAAATTTAGCTATGGCTCCCTAAGATTATTCTCCCTACTATTCCATTCAGTGCAATGCTTAATTAAAGACAAGTTCTCATTATTCTGTGATTCTTTGAAGTCGTTATTCTACTGGGATATATCTCTGTTAGCAAATACAAAATTAATGTTTAGGCCTGTATGCTCCATTAAAGAACTGATACAGAACTGTAACCACTTCGCCCATCAAATGGATTGTGCACATTCTGTCAAGTTACAGAAAGAGGATAAGATGGTATTTAGAAAAAGAACAAAAAAGGAGTAACAAAGTTGGTTAACAATGGACATTAAGCCTGAACTTTTTTTATTTTTATATTTGGACATATGACCAATGTGGCATCCTAACAGAAATGGAGAAAACAGAATGTAAGTGATAGTCTATTTGCATGTTCTTAATTCAAGTAAAAAGGGAGATGATGATGTTTCGCTGATATTTTGGGCTAAGACACATAACAAGGGACCACTTAGGTGCATAACAGTTATGTTGCAGTTAATCATTGGCACCATTTGCTGTGTCACAGTCTTTGTCTTGTCTGATTTCAAGCTCGTTTTCCAGAAAAGTGTCACTTAACCTTTGTGTTGTATCTGCCAGACCCTGAGGATGTCTCAGATACCATGAGACATTTCAGATAGTGCTAAGTACTTAAACTCAGTCTACTTGATTTAGTCCTTACCAACAGCTGCAAAAGCACAACTGGCACATAGTAACTTAATATACCAAACCTTTTTAACTTTGCAGAAAATTAGAGAAACCTCTTTAATTTATATGAAAGTCTCATTATTTTCAGTACTTCTGCTTTGTTAAGCAACAGATTTTTTTCTGAATTAAAAGGAAATTCTGCAAAGGAAGTTTAATGATTTAGCACCCTAAAAAAGTACATACAGGTTGATAATTTTTGAAGCTTTTTCAAAAGACTTTGGTCTTTTCAAGTATGCTCCTTGGATACTTCATCTATTTTTAAATCACTCTAATGCATCATCTCCGAAGAAAAAAAATGACCTCTTTGTGATCTACACTTAACCACAGCATGAAGGAGGTTGGATCTGATAATAACCATATAAAAATAGGCATATTGTGTCAGAACTGAGATACAGTTATTCCACTATTTTATCTCTGACAGTGACCAACAGTGACTATCTGGTAGGTGGCATTAGGCAGCAAATACTAATACTTCCCAAAAAGTACTCTCCTTGCCTCCAGCAGTTTATAGAATCATAGATCCATTTAGATGACTCAGTGACTTCCAGAAACAGACAGCTGTCCTTGTAAATGGCAGCCTGGGCAAATTCTTCATCCTGTATGAGAGCTGCTCTCTTTAATTTCTTTTCAATTTGCCACTTGCTAGTTTCCTTTAGGTTCATTTCTACTGGGTAGTTTGGTTTTGTACTGGAAAAGACAACAAACAGTTGATCCCCATCCATCTTCTTTAGGACACCTGTGATTTATAGGTCTCAGTAATATCCTCCTGAACTGTCTGTTTGCAGGGTGAAAAACACTGCCCTACACAGGATACAGAACCTGTTCCAGACCTGTCCCAGACCTGTCATCATCCTTTTTTTCTGTTCTAAAACTACTTATTTGTCTCCCTCTCTCTCTCTCTTTTTTTTTTTTTTTTAATTTAATAAAAATGAGAAGGAATGAGACTATCATACCCTACAGAAGATGTGGACACACTGGGGACCTGTGAAGAGGCATAATTATGTTCTTTAACTTATTTTTCCCTATAATCCTGAATATTCCACTTGCTTTATGGACAATGCTTGTCAGTAAGTTAATATTTTGACAGAATTATGTACTGTAACCCCAGGTCTTGTTCCTAAGTGATAACAGTCCAATCAAAACCAATAATCTTCTATGTAAAGTTTGGACTGCTACTGCTTGAACATCACTTAAAATTTATCTTCATTGAATGTCATCTGTCATTTTACTGCTTCATTATTCAGTGGTGTAATATTTTCCAGAAGCCATCAGCTTCCCTGTCTTCCTTACTATGAATTACTTAGTATCATTAGCAAATTATTCACTCATTATTCACATCCCTTTCCCAGAATAGACACGGGGGAACTCCACCACTGACCTACCTATGCTGTAAGTCTGATTGCTTCCTGCTATCCCCCTTTTCCCAGCAATTAACAAATTATTCCACCAGACGAGGAACTCCCATTTTTTATCTCAGCAGTTTTATTTTGGGAAGACTATTTGATGCCTTTCTTTGGCTTTTTATTGAATATCTTTTGGAAGCTGAAATAAATATATTAATAAGTCCAAATAAGTATATTATGAAGTCCACATATTTATTCGTTCTTCAAAGTACCCCAGTAGGTACGTAAGGTATGAATTCTTTTCCAAAGGATACCTTGGCACACACCCACTCTTTACTCACGTGTCCATAAATTCTACTCTTCATTAGAGGTTCTGCTGGCTGTCACACTATTAACTCTGCAGCTCCTGGAGTCTCCCTTGAAATGTCTGTTGGCTTCACATTAAGCAAATTCCAGTTCTCTGCAGCTTTTGCACTTCAAGTGTATTGATCATATCTATCCTATTCAATTTGATTTATAATAATCATGTCAGTCTTCTTATAGATGAAAATTCATGTAATATTTTTGTTATGAAAAGACTACAAACTTACACAAGATAGGATCAGTCATTAGATTCTGTTTATTGCTTCACTTTTACAGTAATTACAATACTTCACTAGGAAAAATATCAAAATTCATCTTTTTAAAATTAAAATCTCCATTCACATAATCTCTGTGAGACTTCATTTTTAGTAGTTCTGAATTGTTTCTCATGGACTACTTTAAATATCCATTAGCATAAAACAGTACTTTCGTCATTCACTGCTCAGTGTTTAACGTTTTCTCTTAATCAGAAAAAAATGAAAAGGCATTCTGTGAATAGGATTTACTATAGAAGTGTAAAAACCTGATACAAAAAAGACATTCAAATATGTTTTAACTTCACCCAGTGCAGCAGCACACAGCCTACTTAGCAAATAAATGATAATTTCACAGCTAGACAAGACCTGTTCTATTTAAAGCTATGAAATCAGGCCTTAATTGAATCTCACTTATCATTGTACTTGCATTGGGAAATAGCATCAAAAAATGTGAAAACAATACCATTTTTCAAATGAAGGTAAATAACTTATTTTTTTCATGCCTGAACTACATTTTGCTTTTGAAGATTGGTACTTTTCCAACATAACAGCTTTTCACTCAATGACATGATATTGACTTTTAATTCAATTTGCTGCTCTTGCAAATACAGAGTTAATATCAAAAGCATGGCATTATGATCACTGCATAAATTTGAGAAAACTTGTGCCTTGAATACACTAAATATGATTTTAGAAATCAAATCAGTTTCTGTCTTTGGCAACACTTGCTGGGGAGGCTGTGTTTTTTAGAAAGAAATGTGAAAGTAAAGTGAAACATACTGGAAACCACCCAGGATCCCAGGACGTTTTTTCTAGTAATCTTGCACGTGTTTTCTAGGCTGGATTTGGCCAACAGTCTGCATTTTGGCTCTGGTCTTTGACTATAGAAGGAGCCATGCTCTGTTTACAGATGCCACATTTTGTGCCAGAAACAACTGTTTGTTGTTAACCAATTATTTGTTTTATACAGAATCTACAAAACACACTGGGTATATTATATGTATATATATATTTATATAGTTAGGTTACACACAGTGATCATCTGCACATACTCAGAGGAGCCCAGAGCACAACACCCAGCACCTGGAATGGAACTGTCCCAGGCCCACATCTCTGGAGAGATTGGAGTGTGGGTAGAACATCACCCTGTGCTGAAGAGCCACCAGCTGGGCAGACTGGGACCCAGGGACATCTGCTGGCTGGGTGGGTGTCTCTGGAAGGAGGCACACTGCACACATGTGTAGGTTTCCTGCTGACAGACCTTCATCTGGATCAGCTGGAGAAGAGAACAGGATGAGGCCATTGGTGCTGCTGGTGTTTGAGTGCTGAGTTGGTGCATCTGTGCTGATCTGTGTCGTCAGACATGTTTAGATGTGTTGTACAGACACTCTCTGTGGATGTGCTTCCTGGGAACATGTGCTCAATCCTGCTTCCGAGTGAGCCTGGGGCATGGAGACAGCCATCTCATAGCTATCAGACTATCAGATTTGGCACTCCTGACATATCAGGCAGGGGTTTTCTTTGTTTAAATGTATTATAAGAAAACTCCAAAAATCTCCAAAATGATCCCTTAATTGGAAAAAAGATTTTTTTTTGTCACACTACCTCTCTCATCACAGAAGTCAAAAAATGAAGGGATGTCCCAAAGATAGGTGAAAAGCATAGTACGTACTGGTCATTTTTACATTTATTTTTTCTAGCTGGACAAAAAAAAAAAAAGCAGCATTAATCTAAACTATTGCTTTTGTTTCTCCTAATACTCATAGATCAACAGGAATGTCCTAAAAAATCACTAAACCCATCCTAAAATGTGTTTGACAGAGAAGTGAATTGTCATCTCATGTTCCTCTCTTTCACAGATTCTCTGAGCAATCAGGACACCAAACTGTTTGATAATTAAACTTAGGTACAATGAGTGCTACCTAGAGAAGCAGAAAAGATTCACAGTCTGTAAAAACTTTCCTTCACCCTTCAATTTCCCAAACCACTGGTTTTAAAAATGTGTAAAATCACACTGCTACCAAAAGGCATTCCTGTAGTGATACGCTGCTGCAAAAAGGATCTCGTAACCTGTTCTCTCTTCCAGACCAATGAACACTCATAATGGCCTAATGTCTATTCAAGATCCATATCAGGTAAGAAAGAATCCCCTGGGCCTGAGCTGTCAGAGTGAATACTACATAAAAAGCTCTTTAATACTCACAAAGAAGAGTGTTTGGATAAAACCACCTTCCTTACATAAATGGTCATCTGGAGAATAATGCTCTCAGTTTTACCTTATTCACAGCTAAGAAACTAAATTGTCAGGGTAAGATTTTGGTTTTGGTTTGGTTTTCTAAAAATAAACTTTTTTTTTAAAAAAAAGGGAACTGATTTAATTTTAACACTGCAGAAATCTCAAATCTTTTAAATAAACTTTCAAAAATTATTTTGTGAATGTAATGCAGTCATGAATTAATTCAAAAGAACAGAGTTATTGCACTTTCATATTACAAAGATAGTTTTTTCAGACCTCAGTCAAGACAGGAGATTCCTTGTGATGGATGCAATACAGAAACACGATCTATGTCATATGGAGACCCACTGAAATAAGATTATCTGTACTGTGGTCTTCTCTCCTTTTTCTGTGTTAGGATGTTCACGTTCCTGAATCCCATCAATTGAGCTCAGCCTCAGTGCTGTGATCTTCTCTCATTTCCCATTTCAACTGTGGCTGTCTCTGTGCCAGCCCTTGACTGACTTACCCTAAAATATACACATCAAAGTAGACGAGAGATAAAAAACATGACAGAGGGGAAGCATCATAGAAATAACAAGGTGACCTGAGTGAATTTCACATAAAGTCTACTGCTAATTGTAAACTTGGACCATGAAATCTGGACCATCAAATTTGCTGTCATAAAAATTGTCACCACAATTACTGGTTTCAGCCTCGTTAGTCCTGTCTCCATTAATTCCCTCAATACTCACATCCATCACAGGAAGAGGCTGAAAAACACGCTATGGGAGAAAGGTATTTGAGGAGAGAAGGTATTTAAGAAAGAAAAACCAAGACTGAACACATGGAATGAAGCTAAAAAACCATCCAGGTAGAAAAAGAGACGTAAGGCTTTAAAAAGAATTTCAACACTTCCATAGATGATTGTGTTTCTTTGCAGTTTAGCATCCAGAATTGAAATGCCAAAGAGATAGAGCATTAGAGTGAAAGGTGAAAAGGACTTAGTGTGAAATGGTGCCAGAATTTTATAGTGTAATGGAACAAATCACCTATTATACTCAAATATCTTTTCTTACAGAATGTCCCAAAGCAAGCTGATGCTGTGTCCCAGTCTCAGTGTAGTCCCAGGTGAAACAGCAAATGGATTGTCAGTGTGTGTGCCCTGTAAGTGAAGCTCCTGGTGCAGAGCCTCATGAAGCAGAAGGGTTACACCTGTACTATGGGAGCATATCCAGAGATGGGAACTGAGCTCGTGAGGGGTCTGGAGACAGCCATATGAGGAGTGCCTGACGGAGCTAGGGATGTTTAGCCTGGAGAAAAGGATGCTCAGGGGAGACCTTATTGTTCTCTACAACCACCTGAAAAGAGGTTATAGCCAGGTGAGGGTTGGTCTCTTCTTCCAGGCAACTAAGGATAGAACAAGAGGAAACAGACTGAGGCTGCACCAGGGGAGGTTTGGGTTGGGCATCAGGAGGAATATCTTCACTGAAAGGGTTGTCAAGCATTGGAACAGGCTGCCCAGGGAAGGGGTGGAGTCACCATCCCTGGAAGTGTTTAAGGAATGACTGCATGTGTCACTCAGTGGCACGTTTAACCGATGTGATGGTGTTCGCTCAAAGGTTGGACTCGATGACCTTAGAGGTCTTTTCCAATCTTAGTGATTCTATGGTTCTGTTAATTCCTCTGCAGATTCAAGCCAGTTCCTGAGGCAAATTGGTCCTATTTCACGCTGAATTCAACTGTTAAAACAACTTACGATTGTAAAATCCCACCTGATCCAGCACAGCAATATGTTGTCATGGAAACTCAAATCTATCTAGTCATTAATAACTTTATTCACATGGGAACTTAAGTGCCATATTTTTCCAGATTAAATCAAGCTACAAGTTTCCCATCTGACAATAATGTCAACAAAATTTATGAAGAACTGTTTCATCAATGTTTAATGTGAATATCATTTAATAAAAGTAACATATGAAGATACTATATAACTAATATTTAAACCATTATATAAGAATTATACATGATGTATCTTTAATATCATCTAGAAATATATCATGAGATATATCTATATATTTGTTAAAATATATAATTATATTTGCTTTTTGTATTTTATAACCACATATAATTTTATATAATAATATAATGATTTTACAATCAAAAAAGGTTTCTCACATACCTTTATTTGAAGTATGTCAGCCAGTTTTCATAAAACAAGAAGTAGCCTCCATTCTTAAACTAAATTTTACTTATAATTTTAACAAAAGTTTCTTTTACTTATTTATTTCTCTTTCTCTTGATCTTGGCTATATAGTGACTAGTGAAATGCCAGGAAAAGAAACAATATTTTTGAATCAAGTAGATTGCTAATAATGTTCAAAGATGAAAACATTATTTTTATGAGACTTTGTGTATTAAAAAATGTGCCCATCAAATACTCAGAGATGTGTCAGATAAACATCTGGGCTTTTGGATGATAAAACACTGAAATTATGATTTTTTTTTACCACTGGCAGTCATTAGAATAGCTGGCTAAATTTTTGTTGTTGTTGAAACTGAAAAAGGGAATTTTTTTGTTATTTTCATACATTTTTAAAATACATACTCTGTGAGGAAAAGAAAATTTTGTGTTTTGCTTTTTTCTTTTTGCTTTGTTTGGCTTTATTTTAGTTTTTTTAAAATGATAATTTAAAAATGAACTTATTCAGAAGAAATCTGAATGTTGGTAAGTGGAAGACACAATTTTGGTTAAAACATTGCCAAGCTGCTCCCTGGTATCGTAGTTTATTTCCTTCCCTTCTTTTTTCTCCTTCCATTTTCAGGGTCACTGACCTGTACCCATCCTTCATATGGTACCTCCATACCATATGAATTTTTTTTTTAATAAAGAAATTGCTGAGGGCACAGTGACTGCAAACTGCAAATCCCATGATATCAGAACTTCTGAGTTTCAGCCAAATCTTTTGAAATAGTCTTCAGCTGTTTGTTTGCTATTTCTAAAAAATCAATGGTTTTAAAAAAAGAAATACGCTTTCCTGATAAGTCTTAGTTACTAGAATAGTTTTCATGGCCAAACAAATATAGAAATACACTGAGAAGCAGGAAGCCTATCTTTTATTTTTTATTTGTCCCACCCATGGTTTGACATAGGGTACATCACCTCACTTTGCTCCCCATTTCCAACTCCCCATTTCTCCTATGTCTCTCTTTTCCTCTGGCTCTGTACAAAGAATCCAAGCTTCATTCCAGAGAGCTGTGAATTTTAAGGACAGAACACTGATCTGAACTGAGCTCCTGGCCAACACAAGAAATTGCTTTTCACTGTAGAGTTCCTGTATCTGGACCACCAGTTTTCAAACAAAGAATGAGTCTAGAGACTCAACAAAACAGAAAGAGTGGTTTTTTTCATCATTCCCTGCTCAGAGCTAGCAGTTAAGGCTTGTGTCCAAAACTATTTTGTCTGGTATCATCTTCTAACCATGACTTTTATTAACTTTTATCTCCTAGATTAAGGAGGACTATGGTATCAGAAATATCCACCCCTATTGGTACTTCTGGGCTTTGATTAAGTCTGCTACTTCTTGAAGTTAAACAAACTAAATTCAGCTTTCTACATCCTTCACTAAAAGAAAAAAGAAAAAGTTCTCAGACCTCTAATCGTCCTCACAAGCCTTTCTTCTGAGTTTCCCAGCCCAGCATCATTTTTATTGCAGTCTGGGAGTTACTGCTGCACACTGTATCCAAAATCTCTCTCTTAGGTAACAGTTCCAGTCATGGGGAATGAAAAGAACTGGATGCCCATTTTTAACAGGCAATTTGCATTTAAACAATTCTCAAGATACCAAAGTTAGTCAAATATGGATATGGTTCAATAAGTTGTCTTGCAGCGAGCTCAAATCTCAGTTGCACTGAGTGGGAGGAATAAGGATTATGGGAAGATTGTTGCCAGAACTGAGTATACCTGGAATCTAAGCAGGCCAAAGGAGAGGAAAATGAAGCTGCAATATCAGTCCCTATCACTTTCCCACCTAAAACTTCCCTGCTAATAGGCAGGCTCATGGTGTAGTGGTTAGAGGGAGAAACCAAGAGTTAGACCCATTTTGTGCTCTGCTGCAGACAGATGCCTCACTTTCCTTACCTGTGAGTTACATAGAGCCAGTACAGGGTGGTCATGCTTAATTAATAGACAAAATGCAGTTCTACCTCATACAAAAAATAATATGCATAAAGCCATATGAAATGTGTGGAGTTGACTTTTTTACTGGGCTGGCAGCACTTCTGTTAAATCCTGATCAAAGATGCCTTGTCCAAAGGGGCCCACGACAGCAAATCTGGAGTCTTTTAGGGCTGAGGCAGTTAATTTCCATTATTCCTCAGAAAATAGGTTGCACCAGTCAGGGACACAACTGCATTCCTAAAACTCAGGAGAAATTCTAATGTGAGGAATATCCAATAGTAACCAAACTACAAATGAAACCACGGTCTTTGGCTAAGGAAGTCCGTCTCTCTTTGAATTCCTTTTTATCATTCTTAAGAATATTTTAATTAATTGTGTGTCATTAGGAAAATATTTGTGCCATTTATTTTCCTTCCTATTGTATTAAGATAATGACGAAGACAGGTTTTATTTTTAAAAAGTCTCTGTAAGCCACAGGCATGAAACCTTCCTTGTATCCAGTCATCCTTATGCCAAAGGCTTGCACAACAAAGAACAAAGAACTCTTTTCATATGATCAGTTCACAGATTTCCCTGATATTTTTGCTCCCTTCAGCATCTATCATGACCGCATTCTATCTATCTATCTATCTATCTATCTATCTATCTATCTATCTATCTAGTGAGCATGTTATACACACTCAGTGTATAATAATTATCTTGCCCTTTATCCTATCTTAACTTGAAAATTATTTTTGTACAAATAAATATCTCAACATGTCAGCAAAAAGTTGTGTTTGTTTCTCTTTTAAGCACTTTCTCTGAATATTTGGTAAAATGTTCTAGGTGAGATCTGTGGTCTTGTTGATCTGCTTTGGGATTCCCAGTGTACACGTGTGGCTCAGAGGAGCCTTGTACATGAGCTTCAGTTCAATTACTGGCCAGAAAAAATTGCTGTCCCTGAACCCAGAGGCCATGGAGATCCTCTCCTCTCTAGGGACACCAAGTCCCTCCAAAAGAAAGAGGAGTTAGTAGGGACAGAGATCACTGGTGAGTGTTTATCTGAATGAATTTTGGATTCCAGTTCTCTTAACTGCATCTGTCAGAGCAGCACCTGCATTCACCAAGGGACAGTGGTCCCTTATCCTGGAAACCACACTGCTTTCCTAGGTTTTAGTGAGGAAATAGAATTTTTACTTGCATTTCCTCTGAGCTGTGTTGAAAAGGTATGTTCTGATTCACCTCACTGAAGCAAATTTGAAATCAATGAAAGATCCTAGGTAACTAATGCATGTAAATTAATAACAGCTAGAACTGTATGACTTGTAAGTAGCAGTGCTTTCTCAGATGCTCTGAGTTCCCGTAATTTTTGTTCAGTAGAGATACTAGTATCTTTAGTACTAATTGTAAATCTCCTTCCTGATTGTCAAAAGGAACCAACAACTGGTGGAGAACTATGAAGCGACTGGAAATGGTCAAATCCTTTCACTGCAGCCCATGAAATATCTTCTGAGGACTGTTAAAGCTCAGCTTTGCAGGATCAATCAGCTCTGCATTCCTCCTCTATGACCTGCCCTTTTGAAAATGGAAAGAACTTGAAATGATGTAGCCAGAGGGAAGGAATTATGCTTCTTCAAGCCACACAACATTAATGGTTAGAATAATAATGAGTTTTGGCCACACCACATTGTTTATCTCATAGATTAAAACAGATGAAATCTTTGGGCTTTTTGAAGAACAATAAAGATAATAACACATCCACAAACAGCACAAAGAACCTAGGAGTTTATCCAACTTCCAAGTGCTTCAGTGGCCCAAGCAGTACTGGATATTAGAGCAGCAAAGGTCTCCTGGTTTGTACACAGCCCAGGTGGCAATGCTGTGCTTTGGTCCAAGAGCACAAACATCTCCTCCAGCAAGGCAAGGGATCCCAGTAACTGCCCCGGTTAGGGCAGGGGTGACACACCCTCCTAGCCCTGACTTTGACAGACCTCAACTGATGGGCATTCCTAAGATTGACTTAGACTTAGGTGGAAGCCATGTAATATCAAAACTGTAACATGATTCACTATTTACCTAATTTAATTGTATAGATTAGAACTCTTTATTTCTTGCCTTTTCTCTGTCTATATCAACCCTTTCAATTCAATGAGCTCAAGCAAACCCATTCTCTGATCAGACACACAGGCAAGGTGGGGTGATAATGATCCCACAACATCTGCTGTCTTAGAAGGCTCTCTGGCATTTTGTCACAGTAAGTTTTCACTTCATTTCTGAAACTCATATGTTGTGTTAAATTTAGTAAGTTTATTAAGTCTTTGATTTTTGCTAAATCCTGGCTAGGCTAAGTGGGCTAAATTAGCCCTAAATAGGGTAAGTTAGAAGATTTTGAGACTTACACGAAAAGTTTTGACTGAAATATGTATTCTGGTCTGGGTCTGAGCATGTTACTACCCACTGGAAGAGCTGTGCCAATGGAAGGTCCTTTGTGTATCCATAATTTAATCCTAATTCTTTGGCTATAATAATAATAATAATAATAATATAGAAAACTGTAACTCCCAACTATTGCAGACAGAATGGGTAAAAGTATGAGAGTATCATACATGCCTAACTCATAAGGCAGTACAGGTCAATTTGTTAGACTAAGAAATTTCTAGGATGAGACAATATCAGAAGCATGAGAAAGAGCTGAGTAAAGGCTTTAGATGGGCAAAAATTTAGAAGAAACCACTTAATTGCTAAGCAGACATAAACATAATCTTTGCCTTATTTAGATAGCAAGGAAACAGTGTAATCATATCCTATTACATTTTTATAGATTAAAATGTTTGAGAATATTGATTGCAGTAAAAAATATATGGTCCTGGCACTCTAAATACTTTCTTTTGTCCTTGAAGAATCAGACTGTAAATCTTCCTGTCTGAGATATTAAAATATTCTTGAAATTCAGTTTCTTGAACTTAGATAAATTTGGTAAGATTTCTGCACTAAAATTAGTTATTTCTCTGTCAGGAATTCTTCTTTACATTTTGTATTCACATTCCTTTATTCACAATTTTTATATGTAACAGCAGCACATGTGTTTGCTATGTCATATCCGCATGGCATGATTTATATTTACTGAAATTTAATTAATTTGATAAGTAAAATTATTTTGTTTTCACAGAAATCCAATTTCTGTGGGTTTTTTTTTTCAACTTGTGTGTTTTCCCAAGTAATATCAGGAGGTCAACAAATGTGAATAGAATTATACATAAAAAAAACCCAAACAACTCAACAGATTTGAGCCTTCTTTGTGGATTATTTTCCTTTACTGGTAACAAACAGTACATTTACAGTACAGCTGCATCCATGCCATGGGTGCTTTGCCATTTTATTACCACTTAAAGTGCTTCCACTGTCTGTATCTCCCCAGTGTTGAAAGCATACGCTTTACTGACCTGTTTTAATTCCTTGTGTGTCCTGACTTTATTTAAGGAAAAAACCAGAAAAATAGAAAAGTCATTCTTTGCTTCTTGTTCTGAAAAATACAGCACATCACATCTCCCTGAGAAAAGAAAAAAATAACTGAAAAATCCATACTAAGGACAGAATAAACAAGGGAACATTGCTGAGAAGGTATAAAGCGTATCTTACACTGTTTCAGAGGTTACTAAAATTCAGCACAAAAATGCAGAACAACAAAAAAAGATAAAAAGAAACCAGAAACAAAAGAAGAAGGCTGAAAGAAAGAGCGTGGCTATCAAAGTGCAGCACAAGAATAGCATAACCTTCTAGTCTGGGAAACAGCAATGAGCAGGGGGCTCCCATGATCTCCTGCTGTCTCTAAGTGCAACATCCTTCACTTCTCTGTTCCCCAACTGGAGATGATAACCAGGTATCCAGATGATGAACTCAGCAAGGAACTGGTCACTCTAAGTAGTGGGAAGACACCTGCAAGCTGGATGGAAACAATTGCTTTGTAGGAAGAGAGAAGTTCCTCATCCAGGCAGTGCTTATGACAAAGTTCACAAGTTCTGCTTCTCAAGTTCTTCTCTGGCCTGTCAAGTTTTTTTACGTTCCAA
This sequence comes from Ptilonorhynchus violaceus, assembly GCA_013397565.1. NCBI lineage: Eukaryota > Metazoa > Chordata > Aves > Passeriformes > Ptilonorhynchidae > Ptilonorhynchus > Ptilonorhynchus violaceus. The sequence goes on along the minus strand of VZRJ01003291.1, from coordinate 1,682,803 downwards.
AATTATAGAAGGCTGATCTCACATTATCCCTTCTTAAATCTTTGAATGCCAAGTCATTGCAGTCTCATGTGCTCACATGTGGACTCCATGTGATTCAGGAATGTGATCCCAACCCAACTACACTGCAATTAAGTGGGTGTGAAAGTGCCTCAGCAGTCTTCTGGACTGACAGATGACTACAGGCTTTCCCAGGAATTCAGAGCTCTTTCACCAAGGACACCACAGCTATGAGTGCTTTGGACACACCTGTGCCAGAGATCTTGAGACTGAAGTAAACCAGGCGCAGTGGATGGAGCCAGATTTTCAGAGTCATTAAACTATTTTTCTCAGTATTCTGACGGGGCAGAATTCCTTACAATCAATGCAAATATAAAATATAAATTGCCTTTATAAAGACAAGGGAATGCAAAGGGCCTATATTGTAAAGAGAATCAGTTTTGAGGACTATGTGAAGGCAAGCAAATTAAATTGTATAAAACCAAATTACATAAGAAATAGAGGGGAGAGGAATTTGAGCAGATGAAGTACTTTGCCAGCAAAAAGGGACCTGCCAAACATCTGCAGATGTCTTTGTTGTTCCTGTTACAAATTAGAACAACCGAAAGTCCTCTCAGAAGAGCAGTTTTGCTGGTACCTTGGTCTGTTTTTTTTTCACCAAGTCCAATCTCCTCCTCTACTTCGTGTCTCCTCTCTTCTACCACTCCAAAATGTGCTACTATTCTGAAACAGTTGGTGTTTCTGTTTGCTCTTCTTGAGCAGGGGTGGATGAAGCAGAAGTGAGGGCTGGAGTGAGAGCAGGGATCAGTGTCTATTTTGTGGGTTACATTTTTGGTGCAGGAAAGTATGAACACCCACAAAGTTCTGTTCTGCTGTACAGGCTGGGCAAGTCTGATTTCTCCGGCTTCCTCCCACTCATGTTTGCCTTTTTCAAAGGCTATTTTTTCTTTTTTATGTGTGAGACACCAAGTCCGTATTGCATAAGGTGGGAAAAGGCCTTCACCTCACCAGATTTTGAGTTTTTCTGTTGGATTTTGTTTTTAATTTCAATGGTGTTTAATGGTCTCTAGCTCTTTAAAAAAAAAAAAAATAGAAGGCTTCTGTCATTCTGAAACAGTAAAGAAGAAAAACCCTCTCATGGTAATAGAAAAATATATTAAATCTTGCAAAGAACAGAGGGCAAGGTTTCTTTCTGTCTGCCTAAGTGAGAAAAAACTAAACTGAAGGCAGATTTATTTATTCAGTAACAAGTCTGCTCTGAATCTAATCCTGTCTCGGGCCAAATTCTTGTGTTTACCTCTGTAAATCTAATAAAAGTCTGAAGAAGTGAATGGCATGTCTCCTGGGTTACATCAGCATCAATGAAACAGAGTAAGTGAACTAGGTGTGAAGGTGAACAAAAATGGTTTTATTTCCACAGCTTGAAATGCATTAGGAAGGGGTGAATAGTGGAGGGATCTCTTGCTAAATTATGCCCTGGGCAAGCAAGGGGCAGGTAAATGCATACAGCCAATCATGTACTACCATCTATAACACTCTTTCTGGGTCATGTTCTAGTAACATTTACAACACATGAACTTCATGCCCGTCATCCACTCAACATTTATTCAGCCCTGGCAGACAGAACCACACGATAACATCTGCTGACACCAATACAGAACTATGTATCAGCTATGCAACTGCTGTAAAAATAAAAACTGTTTTCCATTTCTTCACATTAAAAGTAAGCCTTGTTTCAACGAATGTTTCAGCTCAGGAAGGATTCTGAGATGGGCTTTTCATGGTTAAAGAAGTCAAATATTTTCCTTGCTCTTGAGAGATATTCTCAACTATATTTCAAAGAAACAAAGGAAAAGAAATTCCAGTTAAACAAAAATGCTGAAAAGTTAGCAATTAAAAAGGTGCTATCCATGTTTAGCTGATTCTCAAAATAATTGATGAAATTATTCAAGCTAAAGGGACCATTTATATTCAGTTTATTGGGATTTCTTTCCCTTTTATGAGTTCAGTAGTTGTTATGTATCCCAAAAGAACAGAAGCACTGTTCTTTCCAAACTGTGTTGCAGCATAAATTAAGATGTTAAAGCAAGCCATCAATGGAAAGATCCCATGCCACAGGGAGAACTAAGAAATAGATTGATGGTATGAGCAGAGATGTGCTGTCTTCAGAGAGGAGCTCCAAATGAGATCTCCTCTGAGCCCATTTGAAATTTGAGAAACTGCGATCAGGATCTGGTTGTGCCCTTGTGCCAACTCTGCTGTTTCCTGTACTGGGAACACTTAGAAAACTTTTGAAATAATAAATGATCGTCATAGAAGTATACAGTACAGCAAGAGCAGTCTGGCACAAGAAAATCAAACAGAACTTTGACTTCTGCTCACAAGCACATTTTCTGCTACCTTTAGAGTGTCCCTCATTTTTCTTCATTACTGGTACCCTGTAAGAACGTTTAAAATAAATCTGCTACACTTTTTGTCCTTTTATTTTCTTTTGGCTGAGGTTGCCACCTTTCCATTCGTGTTCTGCATAAGCATAACTCATCATAGCTGGGTTGTTTGTTGGCTTTTTCATGGGCACTGACATTGCACTCAACTTCAAGCTAGGAACAGAATTTTTTTGAAACAGAGTTGTGCATTTTGGCCTTGAAATACTTTTGCAGGAAATACAACATGACCATTAGAGTTGGGAATTTATGGACATCTACTGTTGATAAAAACCCGTTTCTGTTTTTTCCTTTACTATTTCAAGAGGTCTTTGCTCAGAGTTTGGAGTAAAATGCAGGAGGCGCTGAAATGTCCTTCTAATTAGATTGTTTATTAAGTTCTTATCTATAGTACAGGGGCACAGAGCGTTCTCTAAGTTAGAAAGGTGGAAAATGGCCTCAAAACATGAGTTCCAAGGTTATTTAAAGTCTAATTTATCCAATTATAATTTGCCAACTAACATGTTTTTACTTATAATCCAGTGACTGTTCATTTAGAGTCCACATTGCAGGCTTTTTGAACCAATGATTAAACTACTCAGACTTGTGAAGAAGAAGGAAGAAGTAAAACCCCACACCCAAAATCCTCCATCTTGCCACTAATACATTGTTAATAACTCATAAACCCAAATTTCTACATCTCTACATATTTCACCTAGTGGTATAACAAGTTGCTTTTTAATCACACAGTAGAATCTTAGTACTATCATCAGATGAGGGCAGTCTTTTCCAAGGCCTCAGATCAAACACTGTATGATTCTGAAAATCATTACCTGTTAATATTGAAAGATTATTATTTGATCTTTGGGTTCCAACATACTGTCCTATTTCATTATTGAGACAAAGATGCAAGAAGTTACAATATCTAAGTTACAATATCTTAACCTTTCACTGGTGGGACCAAACTCTCTCAACTCTGTGTTGAGCAAAGGTTATGAATATTTGCATATGAAGGTTCCAGGTCTGACAACTCGTGTATTCTTCTTTTATTTCCACCATAAAAAATGATAGATTCAAATCAAAATCAGGATGCAAATATTTGTTTATGCCTTACACCCCTCCTCTTGCCTGAATCAGATTCATTATATTATTGCTTTTGCCTGTTAATATTCTCAGTCATGCGTAAGGCAGAAAAAACAGCTGTTTTGCTCATAAGATGTCACAATTAAATCAGTTCAGACATGTCTGTATGCAAAGAAGAATATTGCAATGTCAAGCATAAACTGTGGTTAATTATTTAAGCTGTAAGTAACAAAAAAGTATATTAAGTGCAGAGAGTAAATCTACCACAAGGCATTCCCTACTAGAACGAGTCTGCTTTACAGTAAACTGTAGCCTCAAACTACCTGATAATTCAGCTTTAATGTTTCCAGTTTGCCAAATTTTAATATTAAATGAGTGTGAAATTTCAGCCAGAGGTAAAACAAAGTTTCAGGCCTAGAAAGTTGGTGCTAGCTAAGGGTGGAAAAAAAGGTTCATGGAAACAAAAATAGGTTCTGCTTTTACTGGGTTTTTGTATTTTGAACATGAGAAGAAACTAAAAGAAAATAAAACATGTGACTAATGATAACCAAGGAATTAATAACTCATAATTAATAGTTAAGTGATAAAATAATGTCAGTTATTTCGCCCTGTTTCAGGTAAGGAGCAGAGAAATGCACTGTGGTCAATTGAGTATGTGCTATATCCAGATTTCTAACTTAAGGGCTCAGTGCTGTAGGACGACATTCTGGCTTCATTGAAGCCACAGTAAAAACTCCCATCTGCAGCTTTTATGTCACACTGCAAGAATATCTCTCCTCCTCAGAATAGCTTATGACTTTGCATTCCCACTAGTCCAGTGTGTTTTACAATAGGAATTTAATATCTGGACAGATAACCCTACATTTTTTCTGGTTAAGATTTTCCAAGATATTCTTGTATGTCAGTGTGTCCTGACCTTGTTCTGTTGCTGACATATGCAAGCTGCACTCTGTGCCTTGGCTTCAAGGAGTGGAGACTCACAGAGTTCTACCAAGATTTTATATATAGTGCTGATGCTTCCCAAATATTAGCATTAAATATTGTCAGGTGTCTGCATTGGGGTGAGCATTTCTAGCAGGTCGAGGGAGGTGATGCTGCCCCTCTACTAAGCCCCAGTGAGTGAGACAGGGCTCCTCAGCACAAGAAAGACAAGGAGCCACTGGAGAGGGTCCCGTGGAGGCCACAAAGATGATGAAGGGACTGGAGCATCTCTTATGAGGAGACACTGTGGGAGATGGGCCTGCTTAGTCTGGAGAAGACTGAGAAGGGATCTCATTAATGCATATAAATATCTCAAAGGCAGGTGCCAAGAGGATATGCCAGGCTCTTTCCAGTGGTGCCCAGTGACAGGACAAGGAGCAATGGTCTTAAACTAAAACACAAGAAGTTTCACCTCAACATGAGGAAAAAAATCTTGACATTGAGGGTGACAGAGCCCTGGAACAGGCTGCCCACCTGCATGCATTCCTGTGTAACCTGCTCTAGGTGACCCTGCCTGGGTGGGGGTGTTGGATGAGATGATCTCCGGGAGTCCCTTCCAACCCTAACAATTCATTGATTTTGTCTCTGTGGCTCTACACCACCAGCACATTATGGTAGATGGGCATATGTGGCATCTGGATATGAATGGGACATTTAGAAATAGTGTGGAGTGACAAATCTGAGATAACAAATTAAATCTTTGCCCACTGAAGTATTAAATTTGTGATTTGTGATCCAAAGAATTGAAACTTCCATGCTACACAGTCCCTTCTTTCCTAATGCTGAGAGACATTAAAATCACTGAACAGAGCAATCTGCTTTATATCTTTGTTATATCCCTTCTGCAGGTTTTAATAGGTCAGATCCTGATGTCTTAATATGGATATGAAAATCAAACTCTCATTGTCTACTTAATGAATGGGAACAAGGTATCCACCCTTATTCGAATTTATTATTATTAAGCTTTGAAACTATTGTTCACAAATATGTGCTGAATGGCTTCAAAACGTTTTGAGGTTGAAAACGGTGAAGTTTTCAGGTAGGGCACAACACAAGACAGCTGACTACAACAAAACCCCTCTTGTTCATGAGTTTCCATCTTGCTTGGTACCTGGATGAGGTCATGGAGGAGGGCAAATACCTGGGATTTCATTGCTCTCGATTACACTGCAGACAGATCTTCCCAGGACAGCCAAGGCCACATTCCTGTGGCCACATTCCTACTTTTATTCCTTGTGCCTGGCATACACTGGGCTGTGGATGGAAGTGAACACTGCATGAGTCATGTTGGAGGAGAGGGAAGTACTGAGCTGTGAGTGGGAGGCAGCATTCGGATGAGCTGGCAGAAGCTGTGCCCATCGCAGGACACAAAGATCTGTCATTACTCCTAAATCCACCACACCAGTAGCTGGAAATAATTCCTGACTTCCCTTGCCTGGCGACTGTGCCACATTTCCCTGGTAAATGTGGATGTCTTGGTGGCCTCCTCTGAGCCAGTCAGCTCCTGACTGTGACTTTGGGCTGTGAACGGGTTAGGGCCACCTCTGATATGGCAGGTGTTTGGGAATGCAACTAAGCCTTGTGACCAGGTAGGGACTCTTGGAATGCCTAAGCAGATGCCTGTCAAGATCCACTGTATCTTTTCTTTAGCTCTGTTTCAGGGTGGGCTGTACCCGGGGTATTTATAGAATCTTAGAATCATATAGTGGTTTGGCTTGGAAGGAAGTCTAAAGACCATCTAATCCAACCTCTCTGGTGTGTGCAGGGATGCCTTCCACTAGAAGGTGGAACACAGGGAAAGGACAGACAATCTCCAGGGATGTCTGTCAGAAATATTTCCTTTGCAGGTGCAGAAGCAGATCTGCACAGCGTGATAACAAAATTTCCTGATATATTAGGTGAGAGCTTGCAACACAGCATGATGGGGAAAAGAATCCCTTTAAATTATCCCAACTGTAAAACTTATCCTAGCTGCAAGTCTGTAATGACACATCCATCACACATACCTTATGGTGAAGTGCATCTTCAATATTTACATGGCCCCTCTGGTAATGAAGAGGTGCAAATGGAACTGCCTTTGAGGCATCTTGGCTCAGTGGCTGGGGCATAAGGTGAGGGCTCAGGCCTGCACCTACTTCCCTGCTGTGTTTTCTTCCTTTTTCTGCACTTCCCATCCAGAGGGTTCTGCCATTTCTCCCTCAGACGTGGTGAAGCAGGAACCATGGAAGCAACAGGAATAAGCACTTCCCTCAGCTCAGGCTCTTTACTGTGGAAAAGCTGCTTTCATCCCTTGTGGCAGCTTGTCAGAATTAGAATCAAGAATCAAGTGACCTTAAATGTGCTTATCTTTTTATTATGCAATTAGCCACATTGCAATGTCCTGTGATTTCTTTTTGTGACTTAATCCTCATAACTGAATTGCAGAGCTGTCCTAGAAATAGACTCAATTGGGACTTGGGAATAGTGATAATTACAAACCTCCTGAGCTTTCCAGTCTCCCAAGTTAATGTTTTAATTAGCTTTTGGTACTTAATTCACTCCTAGAGGCAGTTCATTTAAACCATTGCAAAATAATTTTAAAGTTATTTCAATTTTTGAATCAGAATACGAAATCAGAGCTTAAAATATCTAGCAAGTTCATGATTTTCAGTCACATTCACACAATGAGTTTCAGAGGGAAAAGGAAGAGAAAGATGGGTTTCATTTTACCCATGGTTTTTCAGTGCATCACCGAGTAAATCCAGTGCTTAACAGCCCCACCTCCTGGAGAAAAAGCAATGAGAAAACAAACACTTTACTGGCAATGTTTTCTGATCTAGCTTACATAATGGAAATGCTTTTGTTTTTTACTTTTACATGACAGCTCCAGAGCATGTTTAGAGCTTTATTTTTTTTTCTTTTTCTCCGTATTCCTTCATTTTTTTTCTCACTTCACAGGAATAATATAGTCTAATAATTGCTTTTCTCCTTCATGTATCCTTTAAAATAGATGAAAAATACACTCTGTGATTTTTATGCCTCCCCATAGACAAATTCAAAGCTAGAAATCAGGAAAAACCCAACAGGATCTCGAAACTTCCGAAGCTGTTCTTGGGTACAACGTCTCCAGGAGATAAAGCACAAGACCAGGAGAAGTTTCAAGATGGTGTAAATCTTGGAGAATAAATCATTATATGTCAGGAAACCATTATCCAGTAGCATGGATCAGCCTGCACCTGCCCTTAGGAAGGATGTTACCTGTGTGATTCTTTCCCATGCTGAAATACAGGTTCCCACTTAATATTTATTTTCACAGTAATCTAATAGCATATTCTGATACCTTTTATCCTCTTTCACTGATTCCTTGCCTCCAGAACAGGACTTATAACATTTCTACAAACCCAAAATAGTTAATAACAAGAAGAGGACTGCCAGCATTTGGGATGTGGAAACAGCCTACATTCAATACTTGGAAGCATCATGAGGACAATAAAAAGGTCAGTGACTTCATTGCTAAACAGAGCATGCAAGGAAGGAGCACAGCATGAGCGTGAAGAGGGGCTGGATGCTTCACCACAAGAGAAACCTGCAGTATAAATCACAAGCAAGTTCGATTAAGATCTGCCACTTTGACTTTTCTGATTCAGTCTCTGCTTCAACCTCTGCACCATCTTTAGGCTTGCCAGCACCTCTCTCCTCGAGCTGTCTCTCCTCTACCTGTCAGCCCACCTCTTCCACAACATCAGGATTCCCAGCACTGCGGCTGGCCCTGCAGCATCTTGAGAGTGGAGACTGTGCTTTTCTGTGAGCTACCTTTTGAGCAGGGCTTCTCAAGAGCAGGAGTCACAGAATCATAGAATATCCTGAGTTGGAAGGAACCCACAGGATCACTGAGTCCAACTCCTGGCCCTGAACAAGACAACCCCAAGACTCACACCATGTTCCTGAGAGCATTGTTCAAATGCTTCTTAAGTTCTCTCAGGCTTGATGCTGTGACCACTTCTCTGGGGAGCCTGTTCCAGTGCCCAGCCACCCTCTGGGTGAAGAACCTTTTTCTAATGTCCAACTTAAACCTCTCCTGAGGCAACTTCAGGCCATTTTCTTGGGTCCTGCCACTGGGACCCAGAGAAGAGATCAGTGCCTGCCCCTCCTCTTCCCCTCACGAGGAAGTTGTAACTGCAATGAGGTCTCTCTTCAATCTCCTCTTCTCCAGTCTGAAAAGACCAAGTGAACTCAGCTGCTCCTCATATGGCTTCTCCTCATGGTCCCTTGTTGCCCTCCTTTGGATGCTGTCTAAAAGCTTTATATCTTTTTTGTATTCTGGCATCCAGTACTGCCCCCAGCACTCGAGGTGAGGCCGCCCCAGTGCAGAGCAGAGCAGAGCAGTACAATCCCCTCCCTTACCCATCTGGTGATGTTGGGCCTGATGCCCCCCAGGACAGGGTTGGCCCTCCTGGCCACCAGGGCACTGCTGACTTATGTTCAACTTGCCATCCACCAGGACTCCCAGGTCCCTTTTGCATGGCACTGCTTTCCAACATCTCGTTTCCCAGTCTGTCCATACATCCAAGGTTGCCCCATTCCAGATGCAAAATCCAGTACGTGCTTTTGTTAAACTTCATATTTGGGTGGTGATTGCCCATCATTCCAATTTTTCCAGGTCTCTCTACAGGGCCTCGATCAACTTCATGCAGCTTCCTGGGCAGATGGTGTCTGGTTGGGGTGGGAAGTGGCAACAAGGTATTTCTTTTTTAGAATTAAATACAAGTTAGATTTATCAGGGAATGCATTCCAAAGCAGCACAGAGATCAGGAATATTGTGCTTTTACAGGCATCAGGTAGTGCATTTCTAATGGAATCTATCCAGTAACAACATGTTTTAGTTTCCCCATTTGTCTGTATGGTTAAAATGACTCCACTAATACTTTCCAATAATATGCCTTTAAGTACTAATCAACATCAAGCCTAAAGTTGCAACACAACACATTAGCATGTGAGGGAAACACTCTCTGCTCATATCTTAAAGGGGCACACCACTCCCGGCCCCAGCACTTGGCTCCACATAATTGCTATTCCATCCGCGAGCTTAACAAAATGCTTCATTAAATTTCAGGCACTCTTGGTTGCTCTTGAGGTGTTATAAAAAAATCAATTTTGGGGTTTTGTTTTAGTGAAAAGTGTAAGAGATGTAAAATGCGTACATGCCAGGATTTAAGAGGAAATGCACGTGGTTGAGAGGCACAAGAATGCCATGGGGTCATGGTTTCAAGGACTCAAGCCCTGTCTAGCCAGGTCCTTTCTGTTGCTCAGATCTCCCATCACAGGCTGGTTGAGGTTGCCTCAAGGAGCCTCCTGGCTTTGTTCACCTCCTTTTCAATGTATCGACAGCTCTTTCTGGTTTGCAGTTTATTCTGGTTTAAAAGGTAAATTAAGTCACTGGGGAGGAAGAGGGAAGGGGAGATAGGATATCTGTGCACATGCCTTAAGATTGAATTGAACCTTTTATCTTGTTTAAAAGGTTGCCTACAAAAGGGAATAAATAAGAATGTTATTGGGATGTGGACTTCAGTTCTGCCAGCTCCTAAATACACAAGCATACAAAACATTGTGGTACTTAAATAATTTGCCAAAATGGGCTAATTTGATTCACCTCTCACAGAAGCAGACCCTGAGAGCATCCCACCTTATGTACTTTACCTAAAACATTTACCCCCAGTGCAAGAACCAAAATGAGGTCCATTGCTCCAGTTCAGTCCGTACTGGTGGAGAATAAAAACCATTAAGGACTGAAAGAACTGATAAAGTTGTCTCACCTCCCAGTGACCATAACATAAACCACTTTCTCTTTAAATATTGGATTCTGGAAGTGCCATCAAAGATATTAAGGAAAAGACACTGAAAATGGAGGATATGTCCCCTCATCTCTTGCTGGACTGTTCTGGGAGATTGTAGCATTGCTTCCATGATGCACTTAACCATATAAATAAAAGAGGAGTTTGTTTTTCCGGGCTGTCAGGGAAAAACCTCTCAGGGAGCCCTAAATTCACTAAAGCACTCTGTCGGTGCCTGGGGCTAGTACAGGGGTAGTAGTGGCAGGACTCAAGAATTTAAGGAATGAAGTTGAAGGTTGTATATAACTAAAGGGAAAAAAAATTGTGAAAAAAAATGTAATTATCAGTATGCCTTGTGATTTAAAGCATCTGAAACAGAAGCAGGAGAATAATTTAAAACTAATAAACTAAGAAACTTTTTTTTTTTTTCTCAACAGTGTGTGATATCTTGCAAAGTAAGCTATTAATAAATGGTTCATGAGCAGCTCACTGCAGTATTGGACCTTTGAGCTGTGTTAGATTACTACATGAAAAGCATGGGGATTGCTATGTGGACTCAACCAAAGTAAAAATTTAATCAAAGGAATTGCTATGTGGGTGAATTCTATTGCAAATAAACAATTCATGCACTTTATGATTACACGCTAAATACCTTTTAATAGTTGCTTCCTAATATTCTCTTCTTTGGGCTTACTATTCCATTCACAATTTTTTTTTATTATGTTTTTAAGTTGCATGTTGATCTACTGCAATTTTTCACTGAGAAAATACAATTAATAAATTAGTTATTATCAATAATTAATATATATATAAATAATAGATAAATGTTAATAAATTAATAATAAAGCCTGTAGGCAAGAATTGAAAGCAAATACAAAGTCGATTCATTCAAATTGGAGAAAGTATTAGGAAGGATTAGGAGACCAGTTCTGCCAGTAGTGGTTCCTACGACTTTGTGGAAGCCCTGTCACTTTGGGATTTCTTTATTTCCACTTTTGATTCTTCATTGACTTTGACTTATCTTAATGATCAATTTTTTTCAGTTGTCACCCACTTCTAATCTTGAAATGTTACAGGACTTTTTAGAGGATTCCCCAAAACTAACCTTTCCTTGTAAATCTAATGAGAAAATAGGGATGTTGGTAGAAAAACTATTCAGCTTTCTTCATGGGAGCAGACAGGTTTTGTTCTGAAGTCCCAGGGATGCGGGATCAGGAGCTGTGTTTTGCTGACTTTCTTTTTAACATTTTTTCAATTTTGAGATTCTGTAACAATTCCTCCTGTGTTTCACGCTGCGGAAGATAGCACCAGGCTAAATTAAGCAATGCTTTGATGGCTTGAGGAAGCTGAATATACGAAGCAAAAATTTCACTCTCCTTTCCAACCTGGACAGGTCTTTTTTCTTAGGTTTGAGGAGCAAGTAATTTAGATAAAATTTAGATAAAACAATTTTGCTTCAAACAGCAGTGTATCAGATAAAATTGTCTTTCTTCAAGCTGCTCTCTATCAGAACAGGTAACTGTGAAGTTGTAAGAAATGGCTGTCCCATTGCACTGTTGCTTTTCTCACTGCCCATGACAGAAAGAAACTTTTCATGCTGGATTGCCATAAGCTTTTTTCTATTATGTTATCTTACATTAGTTCAACCTATCAACTAAATATTTTGACTGTTTTTCAGTATCAAAAAAAGAATCTTTCTAAATATGACCCTCCTCCAGAGCAACATATATACAAAGAGTCTGGCTTTAGCCTAAGCAGACAGACGACAAGGGCAACACATTGTAGAGAGAAAAGTAGCCTTAGGAAAGGCTGTTTGCAGCCCCGCTGCCAGTATACGTGTAAAGAGCTGTGTTATTCAAGCCAAAGAAGTTGCTGCATGTTCTGAAGTCAACCATAAACTTTTGAAAGTTGATCTGTGAAGTTTGCATTAGAACATAGGAGTAGCAGAACTGGAGTGTATCTTTTGAATGGGTCAAAAAAGAGATAAAACCCTTAAATCTTCTCTCATTTAATTTCAAATGAAATTAAAAGGATTCAGGTTGAAAATAAACAAAGAGAATTTCCCAAAGGCTGTAAGAGATGTCTCTAAGGTATTCCTAAATGGAAAATCATGTCAGTCTCAGGAGATTCCTTCAGAAGAAAATAGTTTCATGCTGCAAGATTCTTAACTAATACATCTGTTGTTATGCTTTTATTGCCTGAAAGAGAGAGATAACAGTAGGAGGTAAAAGAAATTGAGTAGTGATACAGAAAGATGGGGGAGACTGTTTTCAGCAGCATCACACCCGTATTCGTGCAGTCATGGCCCTCTTCTTTGCCCTTTAACATTTTGAAGGCTCTAGAACTTTTTTTTCCTTTCAAGTCTTTTATTTGCTTTACAGGGATGGGTAGTGTTGTGTGGTTGGTAGGCTGCATGAGTGAACACATTAAATCATACAGGCTGTTCTCTGCAAAGCATCTGTTACCAGTTTGCTTGGGATTGCTGTGGGTGAGACTCACTGGTGTGGGTGTCCATGGTTCCTGCACCAGCTCAAGCTGTAAGCAGCAGTGAGGGATCCTCAGTCCAGTTACCAGTGAAAGTCTGTGGGAGAGTAGGAAGAGGATTTCACTCCAGATGAGAGGATTGCCCAGATTATTCCCTTGATGCTGGTGTGTTCTAAAACCTGATTATCACCCTCTGTTTTCAAAGTTTACTCCAGTTAATTTCAAACCTTTCTTCCTTTTTTGTTCAGCTCAGAAGAAGCTTTCCTTTCACAAACATAGTCCATCAGAGAAAGTTGTGCTCCATGAGTTGGTTGCAGTGTTGAGAGCCAGCTGCAGCTGTTATTGGTAAAGGGCCTTACCAACTTTCCTACCTCTTGATTTCCTTTTTGATTCATTATTAATATATAGAGAAAAGTATTTAGTCTAATCAAAATATGAAGACTCTGCCTGTACTTTTTACTGCCTTTTTTTTCCTTTTCTACTTTTCAGAAAAGCTGTTGCTGTTTTAGAACAAATCTCTCACTATGACAGTCAAAAAATAGAGAAGGCAACATGTGTTCCTGCTCTGTTCTTGAGGAATTATTTTCTATGCTTTTCCTTTCTAGGAAATTCTTCTCCATTCTTTTCTAAAATGAGAAGATTAACCATAAAGATAGGGTCTAGGCAAGAAATAATCAAGCCCACAAGTACTCAAGAAGAGACTGCTGGATGATTTCCACTGGGCTTTTTCCCACCTGACTGTTATTCCTTCTTTCAGGCTTCCTGTGAATCAGTGTTTACTGCAGGCACTCCTTTATTTGGAACAAATCCCACAAAGTTTATGAGGAAAAATGGACTATGACTAAATGCCTCAAAATAATTGCCTTCAAACATTACTAGAATTTTTGAATGGGTGAATTAAACTTAAATAGACTTTCTGGATGATGAACAGGAAAGACACAATATCCTCTTCTCTGCAGCAGAACCTGTTCTCTCACAAATGGAAAAAAATTACTTTTTGAAATGTCAGAGTCTATCCACAAACTCTCAAACACTTTTAGACACAAACACCTCTCTATAGCAGGTATGATTATTTTTGTTGCACTTGTGGATGCTGTCCAAAATCAACACGTCTTGAATTTGAAGGATCCTTATGTTGGTATGATCATTTTGGCTCAAGTAAAGAATGAATGATCTTGAATCAGCCCTCCAATCTTCTGCTGACATCATACTCAAATATTATGATACAGTGCTTGGAAAAGAAGTAGACAGATGAGCAAACTGGAATCCACAAGAGATTTCTGAGCTGCCACTCATGATACAAGCAGCGTCCAACACGACAAGAACTCAAGCTAGAAGTGAGAGTATTGGTATTCCCATCAGTAGTACTGTAGGAAGCAGTACTCGTGGTACATCATCTGATGAGCCACTTCCGAATGTTTCAAGGGCCTTACAGCACCCGACAGCTGTAGGTATACAAATTTTCTGTGGCATTTGTTCTTCAGTGTTTGTTGTTGCCTGCTGGAGGGTGATGTTATTTCTGGACAGCTTGTGCCTTTACCTGACTTATCTTACACCAAAAAAACCATCCTGTGGTTCATTCATGGGAAAAGGGAGCAATATTTCCTAATCTCTATTAGGAAGAGTAGATAAGTAGATATTCCTAATTTTGTTGTCCTGATCTGGAAAATGAACACTTTCCTTTAGGTACAGACTATTTTTCTTTATGGCTCCTTTACCAGATCATGACCATTCACCCAATAAGCTCTGCAGAGGACAAGGACCCCAGCTCCGTTCCCTGGTGGCATGCAGTCCATGGAGATGGAGGCCAGCCTCTCTGACATTGATATGAGTCAAGTCTGTCATTACACATTCACCTCCTGCATCATACAGGAGCTTTCCAGGGTCACACAGGAAGTGTGGAGCAAAACCAAGGATTTAATGAAAAACTAATTTTTAGCTCCGTTTCAAGCTCTGAACCAGAAAACAAACATTTCTCTTCTTGACCTTTTTCAAAAGTGCAAGTCAATAGCTTGAGTTCTTTCACATATACAACAAATACAATAGGAAATGGGAACTGGAAATGAAAATTGGCATTCCTACTGCTTCCATTTATTTCCTTTCTTTGTCTTCTAGATGCAAACAAAATCCAACTTCTCCTTTATAAAAACAACAAAACATTTACTGTGAGTAGAAAACTTCAGGGGAAATTAAAGACAATCCTAACAAAGACATGCTTTCAAGGAGATTGTTAGCTGGGTTATGAAATTCTGGACAAGTTCTCCCATCTACACAAAACTTGTCTTGTAAGCAACTTTTGAACCATTAAGGTTATCACTTTTAGCCAGTTCCACCTTATAAATCATCCTATAGCTTTTGTGGAATGAGCATAAAAAAGAGCAGTTCTCTGATATGAAACAAGGATGGAAAGCTGGAAACAGTAAGAGATTTTCAAATAATGGAGCAAATTCACTAGAAAGTATTTATTGATTGTGCTGTCCTTTCATCTAGAGGTGCATATAAGTTAGACAAGGTTTGCAGAAAGACATTATATCTTTCATTATGCTAGCTACTATAGGTGGAAAAAAGCCTAAATTATTAATCTGTTGGCCCTTTTTCATGTCAGCTCTTCATGTTACGTTGTTAACTTCCACATCACCATGACAATGCCATTAGAACTCAACTTCCTAAGGATATTATTTAGTCAAGGGTAATTATTGGCATTGTACTGCCTGCTTCAATCTGCCGAGGGTAGGAGGTCTTAAAAGCAAAATTATTCTGCTCTTGGTTCTCTGTGTCCAGCTGTAGTTTTTGTCAGTGACACAAGTAACTACTGACATAAAGCAAAGAAAATATTTGGAGGTACATGCAGAGAGGAAACAGGAGGGCTAAAGAGATTTTATTTCTCTATTTATTTCCTCTCTCTTGAAAGCAAAGAGCCCTAGAGAAACATTTAAGATTTACCATAAATCTATGGAAGCAAAGTTTGGTCAACATAGAAAATAATTTGTATTTGTGAATGTACTTGTGTGAGCCGACTCTCTGTAAAGCTTATCGCAAATTCGTTTGCGTCTGAACTGGCTTAACTATTCCATTATTCAATTGTATCATTTAAATATGTGGGTTGATCTGTGCTAGAAAATCTTTGAAATTTATTTTCCTCAAAATGTGGGCACTGGAGCATTATACTCTCCAAGTGATATGAGAAAATTAGATTCAGTCTTGTGAGCCTGCTTGCTTTGAATGAAATTCTGCTGTAAATGCAAGAGTCAAATGTGGTTGGGAGAAGGTTTTTACTGTGGATCTGGCCTGTTTTGTATTTGTTGCTGAACACACGTAGGCAGAAGAATTCATGCTGCACTGCAGTAAAACCTAAAATGCCATTAGAATATATTTGTGACAGCAGGAGAAGAAGGCATCAAACTCCAGGATTTTTCCATTAAAAAATAAGGACGTGAAAATTAAATTAATGACCTTTGCATTTTACTTATTTACTTGGTTATGGATTTTGCATAGAATCAAAGAAAACCTTTGTTTTAATTCACTTATTCTCAGAGAGATGCATCCCAGTGATGCCTTATAACCTTTCTAATGAATCTCTTCTTCTGTCACTACAAGACCTGAATCTGTCAAATATCTTTTATTCCTATTCCACATTAAAAAATCCTGGTATCATGCACAGAATTTTTTCATTTTCCTGTGAACCACAGTGACTTATTGACTGTGAACAACACAGTGCCTTATTTCCTTGCTACTTGGATATTATTATCCTATCCTAATAACTGGATATTTGCAAGACATGGTAAAAGTTTGGAGAGAGGGAGAGAGGCAGAAAAATGCTCCTGAAAGGAGGTCAGTATTAAAATGAGGACAACTATGGAAAACCCTGAGGTGACCACTATGCTTCAGTCCTTCCTAGCTCTCAGTCATGCACAGACACACTCTAATGAAGCAGAAAGAGGGAAAGATATGTTTCTTTGCCCTTCCCACTCACTCCAGCATAATTCCTCTTGCACTTAACTGTTTCATTAAAATGACAGTATAGTTTCCAGGTGCCCTAAAGCTTGCCTGAATGATGTATAACTGTGATGCTGAAGCTGTCACATGAACCAGTTTATATATCTGGCTTACCTACACCCATCCAAACAGACAAAAAGAAATCTCACTATATCCAAGGCCAATCTAAGAAGAGGAATGAAAACCAGAGCAGAGGAAGGTAGAATTATATCCTGAAAAGTCACTGATTCTGACAACCATTTAGACATTTTCATGCAGAAGTCAGCCAGTGGGAACTTCAAATTGGATGTCATAGGTAATATATATTAGTAGGAATTTGTACTGACTGGTGATGGAGGAGGAACAGAAAGGCTGTTTTTAAATTTATTTACTAACTTAATTTTTTTTTTTACTTCTGTGCACATCACAGGGCAAACCAAGAGAGGAGCACTGTATCCCGATGTGGTCGTTAGATTGGGGAAAACTGGAACAGATACAAAAAAGTCGTTACAAAAATAATTAGAGGGCTGAAGTACATGCCTTCCTGTGAGAGAGCTGAAGAACTGAATCTGCTCTGCTTTTCAAAAGATGACTGAGACATGAATTGATCACAAAATGTTTGCGTTAATGAGGAGAAAATAGAACACTTTCATCTCGTGGGGAAACGCGTAACAAGCATTAATGACTACAAGCTTCAGCCACACAAATTGAAATAGGAAATTTGGCACATATTTTGAAAAATGAAGTTGATTAGCCAGTGGTTTAAAACTCCTAAAGGAGAAGCTTCACACTTCGGTTACTGTTGGATAAGTTAAAACTGTCTGTAGGGCTACAAGTTGCAAGTCATTAAACCATAGAATCATAACCTGTGCCACGATGTGTGAGCTCTGAGCCAGGATATGATTCTGCTTGGTTTTGTCCATCTACACCCACTGCTTTCTCAATCTGTTTATTTCGTCTGACAGTCCCTGTCCTTGGATGTCATTTAAACTGTTTTCAGTACAGATCTGGAAGTACGTATTTGAGATGTCTCTACAAAAATAAAGGACTTTAGGCAAGATTTTTTGAACCTTGGTCCTCCTTCACCTTGCAGCTTATATGGCATAAGACCACGTTTTATGGGACTTCCCATTTGCATTAAACCTTTGGTTCAAATTTTGGCTTTGATGTGACAGCAGGGCCATGGCTTGGGATAATCACCCCCATCAAGCTGCAGGCCAGTGCCATGGATGCTTCTCTTGTTACCTCAATTCTATTTATGCCCACTGACATCCAAACAAGACAAGGAATGAAATAGTTGGCCTCAGGCAACAGAGGGAAGTTGCTATGCAAGCTCTCCCCTGGCAATGTGATCAGTGATGGGCTCTGGTATGCCAGGGATTTTGAATGTCTCTGTCATATAACCAGGTTCAATGCCGAGTATTGTTTTCTCGAGCATCAATTAGTGGTAGGGTCTCATTTAGAACGAACCAACAAAATCCCTCTGAAACAAAACTCACTTGTGTGGTCCAGATTACTCCAAAGAAACCTCTCTTAAGGATGAGACTGGGACCTGCAATTCTAAACATATAGCCCTCTAACACTATTCCAGCAGATTTTCCATCCTTCAGCATCATTTTATGTTCTCATGCCACACTCTAGGACAAAAAACCTGAAAATAATGCCTTAGGAGCATGGGGGCCTACGGGATTATTCTAAGAATTATGGAATGAAGTTAGAGCAATTTCACTGTAGAGAGGCAGCCCCCAGCTGTGAGTTGTGATTGCTCTGTAGTACTTGACCTGGTGGCCAAGTATTATTCCACAGAGTGGACACATTTAAACAGCATGTGTAAAACTATCTGTGCTATGTTGTAAACACCAAAAGGACTAGAAGGAGATCATATCTACAACTGCTGCTGCAAAGAGTATCTCTAAGAAAGACAAGTTTGTTAATGGCAGAGATTGTGTCCTGGTTTCAGCTGGGATAGAGGTCATCTTCTTCCTAACAGCTGGTGCAGTTCAGTGTTTCAGATTGAGTAGAAGAATAATGTTGACAAAAGCCTGATGTTTGGGTTGGTGATGAGCAGTGCTTACCCTGAGTCAAGGACTTTCCTTGCTCTGCCAGTGAGCAGGTGCACAGGAAGCCAGAAGGGAGAATGGGCAGGACAGGTGACCCAAAATGGCCAAAGGGACATTCCACACCCTAGAATGTCATGCTCAGTGCATAAACTGGGGGAAGCTGGCCAGGAGCTGCTGACCACTGCTCAGGCTTTGGCTGGGTGTCTGTCAGTGGGTGGTCAGCAATCGTACTGTGCATCACTTGTTTACTTGGATTTTAGTCCTCTCTCCCTTTTCCTCGTTCATAGTATTAATAATAACAATATCAATTACAATATCAACAACGACAATTATTGTCATTATTATGACTATTATTATTACATTACTTTATTTCAAATACTAAACTGTTCTTATCTTGTATCAGGGCTTTTACAGTTTTCTGAATCTTCTCCACATCCCACCATCCCACCAGCAGCATGGAGAGGGTGAGAAGTGAGTAAGCAGCTTGTGGTGCTTAGTTTCTGTCTGGTGTTAAACCATGACAGACTGTCACTACAGTGAGGGCATCCCAAATGGAAAAAAAGGATGTTGAAGCTGAGTATCCCAATACTTCTTCTGAGACCAGTTATTTCTCACAAGAAATTAAAATCATCTAGATCTCCATAGAAAGGATGGCTGCCAAAAAGATGACATGATTTATCACAAGTGACAACCACAGTGGCGTGATTAGGATGGATGATACCTGAGTTTTTTGGGGGTTTGGTGGGGTTTTTTTCAACCTCTTGTCATCTCTTACACATTTCAAGTCATTCAGACAGATACTATGTGCTTTGTAATACTTGACTGCTATGGCAAGGTTAATAAAACTGAATAAGGTACCAGATAGCAATGCTGCATTGCCAGGCAGGTCCCAAAACAGATTGCTCAGAAAGGCTGTGGAGATATTCAAGAACCATCTGGATACAATCCTGTGCCATGTGCTCTGGGATGTCCCTGCCTGAGCAGGGAGGCTGGACCAGATAACCCACTATGGTCCCTTCCAACATGAATTATTCTGTAATTCTGTGAAAATGCGAAGATTTTATGCTGATTGTCCTTCAGTTGTTTTCATGTCCAAGAATTCATAATTTCTTATAAACTCATGGATTTCCTGTAACTGTGACTGTACATACTTACTGAGTTTCTCTTGATATAACAAAATCCAGGACAGAAACGGTTGACAGTATTGAGAAGTCAGCAATAGGTAGACACCTCTGAAATGATGAAGGTGTCACTAGCAGTGTCACGATTTCTGCAGATGGAATTTCAAAGAGCTGAGATGTCAGGACCTGCAGATCCAGGCCAGAGGAAAACACAGAATTATATAAAATAAAAACAAGCTGTATTTCTTGAATCCTGCATATGTACAATTTCAAGTTACAGACCACAGCGATGAAGATTTCCCAGAAAAAAAAATAATATCCAGGGATTCTTTCACTCGTATCCACACAGTTCCTGGGGGTAAGTAAATGAACTGCAGCTGGTGAGAAGGTGCAGGCATTTCCAATGGGTTTTCCTGGTGCCATCCTGTTGTCATCTGCTCCCCTTTCATTTTGCAACTATTGTGCAGAAAGCAGCGTGCAAATGTGAGTGCAGTAAAGCTGGGGTCAGATTTTACTCTGGCAGTAATGACTCTCACACTACCTCCAAGCCACACCTGCTGAGTCAACACATTGAGAGTCTAACGAAGCACGAGGTGGCCTCTGAACAGCCACAGCAGCACGAGCCAAGACAGCAGATCGGTGCAGGAGGAACTGCCAAGGGTCCAGGGTGGCACTGCAACTCTGCTGGCCGCCGAGTGTCAGGCACAGGGATCTCAGCTTGGAAGGATGGGCAGACAATCCTGCCAATGGCATGGTGGGAAATCCCACACAACAAAGCTTGCTTTGGCCTTCTGTGTGTTTGCCATCCAGAGAAAGCCTAGGTTAAGACTGATATCTGTAAAATTCTGCAGAGAGATGTCTTCTCAGAGCCCCTAACTGGCACAACAGAGGAAGTTAAAGGTTACCAGATTCCACATAATAAAAGCAATCAGAAAAACAAAATAACAAAAGGATATTTCTATTCTCAGCTGTACTTTCATGCTGGTCATAAAAACACATTGTATAACAGGGAAGCCAGAGCAGATGTCCATGCTGTTATCTTTCTTCGTCGTCAGAACTTCTTCATTTGTAGTACAGATCCAGCAATGATATCATATTTTAGTATTTTCAAATCAAGTTTGGATGACTTTTTGACAGAAATACTTTTTGCCAGGCACACCAGATTCAATGCAGAGATAGCTAAATGAAACATTATGACTGAAATAAAAATTATTACCCTACTCATGCCTTTTACCCTAATACTAAGTGCACCTTTGGTTTTTATTGTAAACTATGCAATATTTGATGTGTGCCTCTAAAATTGCAAAGAAAAAAATAGAACCATGATTTGACTACACACAAAACACCTCAATGTTCTGGCGTATCCAAAATATCAGTATTTTTAAGAAAAACTCATATTCGGCTTATGTTTTGGGTTGTTTGTTGTGGGTTTTTTTACTGACTGGCCTGGCAAAAGAGCTCTGCCCAGGGGTACACCCTGACAGAGCTGAGAAGTGAGAAGGTAATGGTGCAGAGAAAACAGAATTCCTGTTCGGTGAAGAAAAACCCAGTGAAATCTTTTTAACACCCCACCTTATTACATTCATTGAATTGAAAGCTGAACAAAGGATGCCAGGTAATCAGTAACAAGAAGTTTTATTGGAAATAAAAAAAATTAAGAAGCAACATTACATATATTTGAACTCCTTCTACTGGCACCTCACCTTTTGTCCAATACTACCAGACACTTTCCTGGGAGAGGTGCCTGTCCCCTCATCTACACACTAAACCTCATGTCAGGGCAGATAATGAGCTCTGGAGTTAGCTATAGGACTCATCCAAGCAGATTATCCACTTGCTTCAATATGTGCACTGGCTGCCTGTGGCTTCAGCCCTTGTAATGTCCATCTTTCTTTGAAATCTTTCCATGGTTTCAGAGCCACAGGCACGACCTTGTAGAACTTGTACTATTAATGAAATCATTAGTCTTGTCACAGCAGCCGATCCTTAACTTACAGACATTTCAGTTTCCTGAGTTCAGAGTCACTCATGCAAATGACAGCATGACACAGAAACGCAGTGGCTGTTCATTCAAGGAATAAAAAAACCAGACTTCATTTCAATGAGAAGAAGAAAGTTCTTGTTTTGACACTGCTCCAAATATAAAGCCTTTTCAGTTCTTTTCTTTATTAAAGCAATAGATCATGACATTTAAATGACTGATGAAAGAATATATTTTAATTTTATTTTTCTATTATTGAGGATTAATATGAGTAACAATCTTACAGATACACTACTAAAGTTTCCTATTCTTGTGAATAGCAGTGGTAGTTTCTGTGTGAGCAGGGAAGGCTTCCTGCACATTGCCTGAAGATTTCATTTTATTATTTTGGTATATTAGCATAATTTTTAGAAAGAGCAAAAATTACTGAGAAATGGGGATGGAACATGGACACAATAGGGAGGTGGGAGGAAAATTTGGTGGACACTAAATGGGCAGGTGATTTGTGCCCTTACCTGACCAGCTCTGAGAAGTGGATGTGATCAGTGCTCCTATCAGACGTGTGTCTGTGGCTTGCTGCTTGACTTTAGAGAATTTGATTCACCTGCATGGACAGGCTCTTTTGATATCTAAAATGATTCAATATGCAAAACAAGCATTCCAAAGATTTTACATAAATTCCTGGCTCCTCCCAGTTTCTGAAGAAGTAATCCACCAACCTGACTATGTGGAAATGAGCTTTAAAGTCCCAGCCTTTTCTGTAAAACATGCACATTTAGACTTAAGTACAACTGAATTTATGACTTCACTGTCATAGGCAAGTGATTAGGACTTGTGCACAGGCTGGGCAGCTGGATCACTCTATCCACAGAGAATCAGTGGCAAGCCTGGCTGCCTCCAGATTTTGCTGTGCAGTTCTGTGGGCCTGTCGTTCTTATTAGGGCTATGTGGTTATTTATAGAGCAGTGTCTGAGACTGGTGATCCACTCACTGTGAAAAGGCATAGCAAGGAGTGGCAGCTGAAAGTGTTGTATTTAAGTTTTTTGGTTGTAAGGGCTGATGGAAAACTGGATTTTCAACAAGGCTTTTTTTGGGGGGGGGAAGTAGTTTTTATTTTCCAAGGCAGTTTAACATCGGAACACAAAATTTTCCCAAAGATGTAACAACTGAAAGTTCTGTATTTCAGAATTTTGTCAGAGCACCTTATGATAACTGTGATCCAATTGCATCATTCTACCTTTCTCTGACAAACTACATCTCCTGTGATTCACTGAAGCTGTGAAGACCTGGAATACGCTGATAAAGACCATATGATCCATCAGTCAAGACATAAAACAGCCCGCTAATGTACAGCAAGGAGCTATGCATATATCAATGCTGTGAAATTTCGAACTGTTAAATACCCTGGAAATATTTCCAAACTGAAATATTTCTGGTCTCTTCAATTATTTTTATTCTTACAGTAAAAAAATCCAATCCAAACCAAACCAAACAAAAATAACCAAACAACCAAACAACTAAAAAAACCCTCCCAAAATTAACTGCTGATGTTGTAATAGGCAAAGGGACAGAAAGAAAACAGACATACAGAAAAGTGAAGGGATCTGACCCAGAGACTGAGTTTATTTTCAGGAACTTTTTGTTGCTTACAATGCTGTTATGCTTCACAAGCTCTAGGACTAGACGCAAAGTAGAGGAAGGCACCAGAGCAGGCTGACAGGATGGAACATTTGTCATATTATCAGTCTATGCTTAAATAATTCTCATGTGTGCAGCTACACCAAGTTAAAGATACTGGGTCTTATTTTCAGCTCCGCTCAATAATTTCATGAAACCTTTGAAACTAAGGAATAGCACTAATGTGTTATAGAGGAAAATTAAGCCCATTTTCTTTATTAAAAAACCCCCAAACTTGTAATTGACAATTCTGTACCTTTAAACACAAGGATCAACCTTTGCATTTTGCTCGGGGAAAACAATAAGCTGTGATTTCTTCTATAAGCGTGCAGTCATTTGGGAGAGAGAAACAGAGATCAGCTGTCGTTGCAGAGAATGTCAGAGGAGTTTGTGGCAGAAAGCCATAGTGAGTACGTTAAATAAAACCTCCGTCATGACATGTTTTGTTCGCATCGCTGGAGAGAGATTAATGTTAAAATTAGTGGGTCATTATACTCCTTGGGGAATAGGTGTAAAGTTTACATTGATAAAAGTACCTCTTGTGACATCACATACACAGCAGACCTGGCACAGAATAAAAAATTGGACTACAGAAGGTAAAGAGGAATCATGATCCAGTCCTGTTATACCCTCCCCTTTCTCCTTGTGTGAACCCTCACCTGTTCCCAGGATGAAAACCACAAGAATTTGCAGGGAAGAGTATGATCTCTTATTGCCCAAGTTGGATAAGCTGGGGAATGTAGAGGTCAATGGGATAAGCCAGGGGCAACACGAGAGTTAAGGACTCAATGTCTCAGCAGTGCCACCCTCACCTCAGCTGAGGACACCACTTGCTGTCTGTCATCTGACTTTCATCCCACCTAACAGTAATGCTCCGTTGCTTACCTCACACCTTTTCCCTTCACTCAGCCTTTATTCACTTTCACATTTTTATGTTTTTGTCCGCTTACTGCTGCTCCAGCAAAACTCTGCCCTAAAATGTTAAAAAATGACCGTCAAATGATAAAATAAAAGGTCATCTGTGATGCAAACAAGGTGTTTTGCCAAACTTCTCTCAGATCATGATGTTTATCTGTTGCATTATCAGCTCTGCTTCCGTCTTGATCAGCCAGACAATGAACCCCCTGTAAAACAGGCTCTGACTTCTGTTTGCATAGAAAGCGAGATTTGGCTTGGAGCCACAGATGCAGGTCTCTACATGAGTGGAGTTGCTAAGCTACAAAGTTTAGCTGGTACCATAAATTTCAGTAGTCTTTATGAAAAAAAGCTGCTTAGGGTAAATACCGTGTGGAGTCACACTCCCACTCATCTTTGTAGGGGCCAGACATGGGCACAGGACACCCCACACAACAGCAAACCACAGCAGCATCTTTTAGACTGTGAGAAAAAGTGAAATTTTGGATATCCGCAGAAGATTCTCAAATGTCTCTTTTTGAAGGGACAAAAGCCAATACAACTATTTACTTTTTTGCTCCCACAGTACACTATTTCAACATGCAACACATTTCCACTGGAAGAGTTTTGAGACCAAGAACGTAGACAGAGGTTAGGAGGGAGTTTATATACCTACAAATAATATAATACAGAATATCTAAGGTAAAGAAAACAACTAAGATGAAGAAAGACAGATGAATGCTCATGATACAAAGCTCAAGACAAACAGTAACTGTTAAGATCTAGGATAAGAGCATTACTCAGGCAGATTATCATATAGCGGTCTCCTGTGAGAGCTCTTTCATCTTATTCTGAAGTATTTGACTCTGACCCTAGTCCATAAGTGGATAAATGAGTTCACAAATGTTATTTCTGACATTGTGGTAAATCTTATGTTCCACAACCAGGGCAGCTGGCAGGTTTTGAGACAGTCTGCTTGATTAGACTTTATTCACACAAATCACTGCAAAAAGGCTGGACTATAAAGCATTGCTACATCACACCTCGACTGTTATGCCAAGCTCCTGGAACTGTTCTTTTTTCCTCAAAGGACAGAATCCTGAACTCAAATGAATCTTGATTAAACTGAGTGTGGGCATGTTCTGGTCTATAAGGCAGATTTCTTGACTGAAAACACAGTGCAATATTTCACTCAAATCTTTAATCTCAGCATCCCTCCGCTGCTGTGGCAGACTTTCAAAGACACGTGTGAGATGCATGATAAAGGATAGCACCTGCACTGAGTAACCTTGCAATAAACTGTGAGCAGTTTTCTGTCCAGGAAAATAATTTCTTTTAATATCTTAATTTAAATCAGCTATGTTATATATATGTCATTTTTCACAACCAGGGTTTTTACTCCTCTTTGTTTTCCAAACATTTAATTTCTCTCTTTAAAACTTCTTTTTGCGTGTCTGTGTGTCTCTTCATCATTTTTCTATTCTTCCCACACTATATTGTCTCCTGAAATCTACTTTATGTTATACCAGCTTTCTTTGCTGTTAAACATTTTTAAATTTTCCTCATTGTCGCAGAGTCCTTTGCTAGTTTCTGATTCTCTGCTAGAAAAGACATTTGAGGATTCTTCTTTTCTTTTCAACACTTCATATAAAAGCCAAAAAGCACAGGGACTGATCAGGAGGAAAGGTCAGTCGCTAACAGGAAAGGTTGCATCACAAATACCCTCCTACTCAGCACCGCCACACCAATCGCGGCAAAGGACACGCCAGCGTGACGGCTCTGCTTTTGTCCTGAAGAATATTCCCTCCTGCTATCACATCTCCCTATGCAAATAAGACTTCTTGGATGGTACAAAATAATTTCAAACAGACACAGAGGCTAATAAGCATTTTAAAGGACATAATAAAAAAAAAGTTTGGGAAAATAGCTGGAGGAGACCCCATCTGGAGTTCTGCGTCCTGCTCTGGGTCTCCAGCACAGGAAAGGCATGGACCTGCCAGACCAAGTCCAGAGGAAGCCCAGGAAGATGATCAGAAGGCTGGAATAGGCAGGCTGAGAGAATTTTGTTTGTTCAGCCTGAAGAAGAGAAAGCTCCTGAGAAGGAAGTGGCTACAGCAGCTTTCCAGTACCTGAACAAGGCCTATGAGAAAGATGGGAACAAACTCTTTTGCGGGGCCGGTTGCAGTAGGACAAGGGATAATGGTGTCCTGGGGTGACTTTATGATGCTATATATCTCAATTGCCTGCTTAATGAAAAGTATTAACTCTGTGTCTTTAAGCTGGCTCGAGAAGCCAGGAGCTATGTTTTGGTTTTCTTCGAAGGATATTTACATTCTTTCACCTTTATCAGCTAGCTTTGTTGTGGTTATAGGAGAAACTCTGTTTCAGAGGAGAGGACTCTCTCTCTGGCCGCTTTTCGGCAGTTGGATGCGGAGAGAACATCTCGGCAGTCGCTTTCTATAGTTGAAGGTGAAGGGACACTTTTTTACCTTTACCTTTTTTTTCTTGTGAGCTTTCGCCCGGTTTTTACTCAGCTGAGGGATATTTGGACAGAGTTAAAACTTGCTTTTCATTTTTTCCCTCCTCTGCCTGAGGCACTGGAAGGAGACAGTTTTTTTTCCTGGGACTGTATTTTCTTTTTCTTCTTCCTTTGGAACTGTACAACAGACAACTGGGCTCTGTTCTACACACCATCTCTCCGGGGCCTACACCCCCCGGGCCTGGAGAGGGCCTACTCCGTACTCAAGCAGCAGGCTAGAGACAGAGCAGAAGACCACACTGCCAAGGACTCAGGACTTTGATTCATTCAGGTTACCCTCCTTATGAGAGGTTTATTATCTAACATTATTCATTTTTATTTTTATTTCTTTTCCCTTCCCCTGGTGCCTGCGTGCACCCCCCCGCCCCCAGCAGCTGGGTTTTGCTAAATAAACAGGTTTTTTTTCACTTTCCTCTGAGAAATTCTTAAGGGGAGGGGAAGGGAGTTTTGAACCCTATCTTTTGCAGAGGAAGCTCTTTGAGTCTTCCTCCTAAGTTTGTCCAGACCATGACAAATGGATTTAAAGCAGAATGTCAGCTTAGATTAGATAAAAGGAAGAAATAGATTAGATAAAAGGCAGAAATTTTTTCCAAAAAAAGATCCTGGCACAGGTTGCCCAGAGGGCTGGTGGATGCCCCATCCCTGGAAACATTCAAGATCAGGTTGGACGGGGCTTTGAGCAACCAGATCGAGTTGAAGATACCCCTGTTCATAACAGCAGGATTAGACTTTATAACCTTTTAAGTTTCCTTCCTACCCAAACTATCCTACGATTCTACCAGAATAAAAGTTTAGATGTGCTTTGCTGTAAAGTGCAGACACACAAGAGAAAGCTTAGGGTCTAGTGGTACCAGCAGGAGATGGGGAGATAAGATCTGGACTGCTTTTTTGTTTCATAGGTTTGCTTTTTTCTTTCACAGTCTCATGTGACATTGGGCTACTTGGGTAACTTGCTGTGCCTTGGATTCACCTTCCTAATGGCTGTTTTCCAATAAATTACATAGACCTGTGACATTTCCAAAGCAAAATGAAAGAATGGGAAAGTGCCCTTAAAATTCAGTATGTGTTCTTAAAGTCCTATTAGTTGCTCTTACCATCACTTTCGTTTCGGAGTTGGAAGGACTTTAGAACAATTAAAACAAAACTCAGTTAAATTTAAATATTTTTCTCCACTTCCAACCAAAACTACACCCCTCTTTAATCCAAGTTCAGGTCAGCTGAATTTTCATCACAAAACAATCTGGAAAAGAAGTTTCTGAATTCAACACAGAAAGTTTTAGTGCTTACAATATTGTCAGGAGTGGGAATAGGAAGGGGTGAGTTAGAGTGCTTGTAGTGCCAGTTCACCTTCCATTGCTATGGTGTAATGTGCTTGGAGACATGATTTACAAGCAGCTGAGTTACTCTGCAGCCCTGCTACAATGCCATTTTCAAAGTTATCTTTGTTTTCTTCTTCGACTACAAGATGTTCTCATTATTGTTATATCAGCAACCTCCTCATAAATTTTGTGGTACTGGGTGTTCTTTAAGAATACACAGTGATGGATTCTGGATGGAAAGAAGGAAGAGAGAGAGAAAGGGAGGGAGGGAAGGAAACATGGAAGGGAGGGAAGAAAGAAGGCAGGCAGGTGAGTGGGAAGCTGGTCAACTAAAAAATACTGGCAGTCAGAAACAGCTTCTCGTGTTTAGTTCTGCAAAATACCTGAAGTTTATATGTAAATTTTTTGCATTCCAGCAGCACTAGGTACAGCCTCAAGTGCCTGATGTGTGTGGCTCTTTGCGGGATGGCAGTGTAAGAGGATAAGAGGATAACTGCTGGAGAATACAGCAGTTATCCTCAATGTTTTACAGTCTTTCTGACACATTATATTGAAACATGGCTGTGAACTCCAGTGTCTGAAATTACATGGCAGTAGTGATCACTTCCACATCTGGGGCATTTCTGGAGTTCCACAGATGCTTGCATTTAAATCTGAGCGCACATGGACTGGATGTGATGGCTACAAGAGAGCATCAGTGAGAGCTGAGGGCATGGATGAGTGACTGCTCATGTAGGGGGCACGTGGAGAGCACGTGCTGCTTTGGCTGGGTGAACAATTTGCTTATGCATATTTACTACTTTTGGCTTTAGATCACTCTGCTCCATTTCTTTGTTTAAATGTTGAACATTTACTATGGAAAAGGCATTTTGTGGAGGCATTTTCATTTATAGGAAAACACTGGGAAAAGTAAACATCTTTCACAGAGCCATAGAATTGTTTGTGTTGGAAGGGACCTTAAATATCACCCAATTCCATTCCACCTGACATGGACTGGGACACCTTCCAACACACCAGGTTGCTCAAAGCCTGGCCTTGAGCAAGTCCAAGGATGGGGCATTCACAGCTTCTCTGGGCAAGTGTGCCTGTGCCTCACCACTTTAACAGTAAAGTATTTCTTCCTCATGTGTAACCTAAACCTGCCCTCTTTCAGTTTAAAGCCATTGCCATTTGTCCTATCATAGAATAATAGAATTACAGAATAACCTGAGTTGGAAGGGACCCACCAGAATCATTAAGTCCAACTCTTAGCCCTGCACAGGACACCTCAAGAGTCACCCTCTGTGTCTGAGAACATCATCCAAATGCTTCTTGAGCTCTGTCAAGTTTGGTGCCATGACCGCTTCCCTGGGGAGCCTGTGCAAGTGCCCAGCCACCCTCTGGGTGAAGCATGTTTTCCAAATATCCAACCTAAACCTTCTCTGACACAACTTCAGGCCACTCCCTTGGGTCCTGTCACTCGTCAACACAGAGAAGAGATCAGTGTCTGCCCCTCCTCTACCCCTTGTGAGGATGTTCAAGACCTCAATGAAGTCTCAGTCTCTTCAGGTTAAACAGACTAAGTGCCCTCAGCTGCTCCTCCTCTGGCTTCCTCTTCAGACCTTTCACCATCTTCATAACCCGCCTTTGGACACTCTCTAACAGCTTTATATATTTCTTATATTGTGGCTCCCAAAATTGCTCACAGTACTCGAGGTGCAGTACCTTGAGGTGAGCTGGTAGTGACCACTCATGACATGGCCTTGTAAAAAGTCCCTCTGCAGATTTCTGGACAAGGGAGTCATGTGGGACAGTGGTAAACGTGATGAGGGAAGAGCAAGTGATGTCATCTGCCTTGATGACATCACTTGCTCTTCCCTCATTCACCAATGCTGTAACCTCATTGTAGAAGGTCACCAAACCTGTTGGACATGATTTGCCCTTAGTGAAGTCTTTGCTAATTTGTAGTTGATATGAAAACAGTCATGTCAAATAGTAAGTGAAATATTATCTTTATGGAAATTAGACATTGTTATTGAGCTTGCTATTGAAGGCTTGGAAAGAAAAACTGGAATTGTCCTGGATTTCTTAGATGTACAGGGGCTTAATATTTTGTTATTTTTAAATTTTTATTTACATTGGAATAGTATTGGCGTTATTTCTCTCACAAAATGCATTTTATATTAAGAAAAATAATTTCTCAAAGGCCAAAAAAATAGACCATGAAAAAACCAGTCTATTTGTGATTGCAAGGTTTTGGGGTATTTTTTGCTTCTTTGTGGGGTTTTTGTAGGTTTGATTTGCATTTTTTTCATTTTGAAATAAAACTTAATTTTCACTGCAATCTATGCATGACACTGATCCCATCATTTATCAAAAATCTTGGCAAAAGTGGACTACCAGCAAAAGTGGAATCCCTGTCAATGTGCAACAGTTCCTTTTTTTTCAATTCAATCTAGAGTATAAATATTTTCCTTATGTGCATTTTTAAAATCACATGAAAATTAAACTTAGCGAAAATAAAATTTGGAAAAGACCAACACACACTTTCAAAATAATTTTTACCTTTACTTACATTATTAACATTGGTATTTTTGTAGCATTAATCCAAGACTCCAGGCCAAGCATCTTGACCCCCTCTAAAAGCAGCCCTGAAAAAGACATTGGTCTCTTAATGACAGATCCTGATTTTGTTCTTTTTATGAGCATTAAATAGGTGCTACAATTCCCTTTTCAAGATGCAACAAATTTCTCTTTTAAGTCTGGCTGGCTGTGGACAGAGGTGTGTGCAGAGGCATATCTTCCCGAAATGGTCTGTCCTCTTCCCTGGTCCTACTCAGCACACCACGGTGCACCTGCCTGTGCTGGTGTCGTTGGTGCAGTGATTTCTATTCCAAATTATAGGTACTGGAGACCAGGATCTCTGCAGTGCAGCAGGTAAAAAAGGTAATTCTTATTGGATCGGATGCATAGGAAGCTCCCCCTCATTTCTATTTCCTGTCAGCTCCTCTAAGTATGATAAGAATAAATACAATTTTTAATATATTTCACAAGGTGCAGGAATAATAAATTCTTAAAGGACGGATATATTTCTTGCTCACACACACAAATGCCTTTTATCTGTCTGTGTATCAAGGAATAGAAATGCTACCAGTCTGCTCATTTAAAAGACTATTCAATGAACTATACTAAACATCTGCGTAGCACAGGCCATGGAGCTTCACCCAGACACTCCTGCATTGAGCCCTGTGTACGAGCAAAGCAGGGGGAATCAAACCTACCCACCTCTCCTCATTGCTACCAGAGTGTTCACTGGCTTTTGAGGGCAACAAGAGGAGCTGCACAAAGCCCATTGAGGTGTGCTCACACCTCCATGGATGGAAATGCTGCATCCTTGTGGCCTGGGAACCACTGTTCAGAATGACTGAGCTATCGCTCGACTTCCAAAGGATGCTATCTTTGCTGCCTTATTTAAAAACACAAAACAAAACAAGATATCCTTATTTTAGATATCTACATGTCAAAGTGGAATTGATGCCAAAGAGATTTTTGCTTTTATGCTTTTTATATTAATAGTATATTAGTAACCCTGTAGTCCTGTAGCCTTTACCCTATAATCTTGTAAATTCCTAGCTAGCAAACTCCCTATCCCATAGTCTCTATCCCTATAGTCAAAATAAGATTCCTATGTCAACCTTATCACCACTACTGTTCTAGGGACCAGAGACACTTTTCTGTCCCATGTCTCCTAAAAATCCAAACAACAGCAGCTAGCAGCATTAGGCGGGGATTTTGGTAGGAGGCTCAGCCAAAGGAAATCACCTCATTAACTGTATTTCTAATTGGGAGATTTTTGTAAACTATTTTAATTTGATGTGAACCAATAAACGTGCTACGGGTACACACACACAGAGAATGGACACTTGGGACAGGACACAAAACTAATCAGTGTGTTTTGTACTCCAGGAGGACCTCCAATGAAGGTAACTGCTTTCCCTACCCTGATAACAATCGTCCAGCTTCTGATTTTAAGCAGATAAAGACATCAAAATCATCCGTGGTACTTGGTTAAGAGTCTTGAGAACGGGGGCAGTGCTGAACGGCTGCTGCAGTCCAAGCAAAATCAGGGTATATCAATAGCTTGTTGTGTGTGTAGATATGAAATTGCATGGGAAGGGAAGAGACTGTGAGGAGAGAGATGAGTCTGAAAGTAATAATAAGAAGCCTTTGGGTAATGTTTAATTATATTTATACTATGCATAATTTATAATAGCTTTTCTAATATACTGAAAATGTTCAGTCAGAAATATTGTTGCTTCCTCGTGGAAAGCATAAAATTATAATCATGCTCATATTTCATTATTAGGAATAGCACGCAACAAAATTGTTTCTGGTTGGGGTTTTTTTGACATTCAGGAAGATTGTCAATCAAGACTAAAAAGCTAATTATATGCAATATAAAAATTATTATTTGCATGTCACTGAAAATATCTTGAATTTACACATTTTACAGCCCCTTCATTTCATTATTCCTGTTCAGAAAAAATGGGATTTTAAAGTATATTAAGAAGTTACTAAATTCATGATACATTGGCTATATGTAGATAAAACCGTATGAAATAGAACTAATGTTTTTCTAAAAAAACCCCTCACTGTTTGCAATACCTGGCAAATTACATTTACCCTCTGCATTTGGAAATTCTCTGCGTAGTCTCTGTAAAAATAATAAGAATCTAGGACTGAAAATGAACAACTTTCCAGACACATGTTGGGTTTATAATAATAAGGTTCCATGCATGACTAACTTCTGTCTTCTGTTTTACATATGCCGTAATCAACTAAGAATATTTTTCCACTTATGGTAATGAAACATACCTTTGGAGACAAATTCTATGAATGTGAAAAATAAAATTAAACTGAAAGGGAGGAGCGGATGAGTCAGGAAATTTGTAGTATCGATATGAACCAATGTTCTGCAAACACCAGGCAAAATTACTACATAAGGCAATACACAGTGATGGAGGTGAGCCTAGACATGTGCTCCTTCTCTGTCTGAGTGAAGGGCATTGCTCCCTTGCCTTGCACTCAGCCTTCTCTGCAGGGACTCACAACAGCTTTCTAAGGGCACCTGCAGATACGCAGCCGCTCCAAAGCCTTCACCTTGTGTGACACTGGGTCACAACTGATTGACTACCTGTGAGTAACAACAGATAAGTTTGCAGGCAGCCTGCAGCATGGTTCCAAGAAACGTGAACTGTCCGTTTATTTCAGCTGTCTGGGAACATGTGTCAACACTGGGAATGATTTCATTTCCCAAGGAGAAAAGTGGATTTCCAATTTGCACAAATTACTGTAAGCAAACATGTCATTCTGAATGACCATTAGGAGACTCTATCACCACATATTTTCCTATTTCAAAACAGAAGGGAAAAAAGACCATTAACTTTTTCAAGCACAAGAAAGGAGAAATGCAGTTTTAAGAATTCAGTGGATAGAAACAGCAACATTGTCATATTTAAACTGTGTGAGCAGTGAGCAGTGTATTGCCTTAGTGACCCATGAGGTCAGGGGCTTATTTTTTTTAATTTGTCATTGGAAATAACACCTTCTAGTTTCCACCAAACCTAACTGTGGCTGGAAATGGAGAGACAGACTTGCTCAGTGAACTGCACAGACTGCATCCAAATAGTCTTATGTGTATTGTGTCCACATTAAAAACTGTTGAGGCAGCAGGTAGATAGTCTATTTAAAATGTGGGTGACAGAAGGGGATGCAGAATATGCAGACCTGCTACTGGAATCCTCAGTCTTCAAGGTTTTTGTCTTCATCTGAGGCAGCATATTGAAAATAATTCAAGAAGTGCCAGCACGAAAGAACTTTCAGAGGTGACCCCAAGTAATTTATTTGAGATGTTATCTCTTACCTGCCTGCCTCATCTCTGTGGAAGGATAATGTTTACTAAATCATTTCAGTTCATAGTTCAGTATTTAAAAGATGTGACTTAAAACACCAAAGAAGGTAAATTTTTACTGAGACTTCAGAGAGTGAACTGCAGCAGCTGGAACTTAGGCATTCTTTCAACTCCTCCAGTTTCAGAGTTCAATGGTTTCCTTCCTGAGAAAGGCAGGGGAGAATCTCTTATGGGGACCCCTTTCTTAGACAGCACAAGTCAGAGTCCTGAGCCTCTAAATTAACTGCTAACACAGCTTAGCTCCTTTCCACTCAAGGACAGGGGAAGAATCACAAAAGGAGTAACATGGCACAAAATTTTATAAGGAAGATTAAGAAAAACCTGGAAAATGAGTCAAATTATTCCACAGTTAGAAATAAAGCAACTGGCAAAGTCAGTTATGAAAAAACACCATTCTACAAATCGAGTTTGGAATGGAATTAGGAGGCACAAACAAAAGGGGAAAGAAGGAACAGAAGGGAGGCCAGAAGTTATCTGACATGATTAAATGGCAACTTCCAAATAGCAAAATGAGTCAAACAAAAATCGTTTATTATATGACCCTAATGAAGCCAAAACCAGGAAGATAAGTAAACAGCTGTTAAATAAGAAGAAAATTAGGAAGGCCAAGATGGATTTCAAAGAATAAATAGCTAATGGCGTGAAAACAAATGAAAATCAGGATGTCTGAAAAAGATCAATAATTCCACTGAATCATCAGAGGCTGAAGAGTTCTATGAAGGAATATAAGCATATTGATGAGAGGCTTAGCAGTTTTTTGTAGAAGTTTCATGAAGGAGACTGCTGGGTGAATACTTATCTTGAGCCTGTTATTTTCTGGCATGGAAAAGGAAACATTTTTAGATATTGAAATGTCAGGAAAAGAAATAATAACTTACAGAGTGATAAAATTCATCAAACCCAAATCAGACACACCTGAAAATTCTAAGGGAGGAAAGTATGGAAAAATAATCTACAAAAATATGCAGTCTGTCTTCAAAATATCCATTCTTCCAAAACAGAAGGTAGTAAATGTCATATGTAAACAACTGCTGCCAGAATAGCAAATGTCTGGAGGGTATCTCAACAGAGGGACCAGCCAGCCTGACCCCTGCAGAAGAAAGTTACATCACTCAACTCCCTTCCAGTTTTCTATATGTCATTAGTACAGTGGATAAAGAAAATACAACTATCAACATATACATTAAGACTTATCACTTAGCATTTTGAAAGGTCTTTGATAAATATTTTGAGAGCAGGAACAGGCTAAACACCAGGATTCATAGGGAAAGAATGGGGCTGAGTGCTATTCAGTGCCATGGTTTTGACTGACTAATGTCAGGGTGACTACTGGTGTTCCTTTGTCTCTGTTGGTGAAATCTGCTGTAGTTTGTGACTAGTGGGTCTGACACACTGAGGACGGGTGAGACTGCACGTGTTTGTACACATGAACGTCACACCTGCACTAGGGCTACTGCAGAGACATTGGCAGCTGGGACCAGAACACATTGCACTCTCTGGGCTTATTCAGCATTTTTCTTCAAGAACCCAAATATTTCTGGGAACTAGCAAAGCCACTGTTCTGATTGACTGATATCGGGACCTGCAGGGTCTGAGTACCCTGTGTGGTGAGAGATAACACAGGTGAGATATTCCTGGTAGCAAAGTGCAGTGCATTGTTGTACCTGCAGCCTCTTTCCCCATCGCCTCTGACAAACTTGAGTTGATCTCATTGCCTGCAGTGTGCTGTGTTTGTTCATTCTCTGGCCTCTTTTATGCATAATTGCAGTCCCACAGAGACTGGATGCTTTACTAAAGATATTAAATGTGACCAGCAATCTCCATTAGTATAAGAGACCACACAGAGCTCCAAAGTGCCTCACATTAAGGCATTACTCCACTAAGGGCATTACTCCAATAGCTGAGGTTAAACTATTTTAATTTGTTTGCTCACGGAATGGCATCTACAGAGAGGGACATGATTTCCGGGTCCTAGGAGAAAACCCTCCTCTGTTCTGTGTTGTCCCCGTAGACCAGGGTGAGCTCCCCATCCTGAAACTGGGGCTGGTTTCCAGTGTCCAGCCGGGACAGCAGGGTTTCTCATAAACCTTGTGGCATAGGGTGACTCTGAGGCCTTGAGGGCATGCCTCAAATGGCACTATGCCTGTGTTTAGGCAGATGGATCATGTTTAAAAAACTCAATTTGCGAAGCACTTCAATAAATCATTCAGTTATCAAAACGTGGATGTTATACCTCCCTTTAGGTATCCAAATTTGAAAATTTTACTTTAACAGAATCTGTAGATTATTTCAGTCATCATTTAGTTTTCTGTTTGGGCAGATCAATAGAACTCTCACACAGTGATTTTAGAAATTAAGCTTGGATATTTTCAGATCTTACATATAATTATTTAAAACAAGGCTAATATCTATTGATCACTGTGCTGACAGATTTGCAATTTCTTTTCCCCCCCATGGAAGTAGAAGGTTGTTTAACAAAGATTTTGTTCAACATTGAAAAGATCACACTTGATAAATAACTCTTTGGGGAATTACGTTTCTGATTACATTGGAACCTGTCTGAAAACCAGCTAATAAAAGTTTGATAAGATTAGGTGGGCAGTTCAATTCTGGATACGTAGCATGGACTTAAAGTCATTTAATTTTAGCTGTGCACACTATAAGAAAAATATATCTCTCATTTAAAAAATAACTAAAATTCCTGATTTAGTCAGAGAGAAGAGACAGAATGCTTTTGGAGCAAAATTTCAGTGTTCACTTTCAGACTCCTTCTTGTTGTGTGAGGTGTGTTGGTACCAAGTTTCTCTCACTGCCTGTGCAAGCACTAGAGATGACCAGGTCACATGTAGAAGTTGGCAGTAGGTCAGCTGAGCCCTCATCCATACAAATAAGCGTGTTCATACCACCTCATATTAGACACCAAACTCAGTGGCCCACACTAGGCAGAAAATTCCCCAGGCTCTATACACAAAGAGAGAAGATTCATATATTTCCACAGGTGATTTAGAGCTAAAGTCCAAAACATATGTATTGTCCAGCACCAGAGTCTCTTCATCTCTACAGAGCTTTTCACATCCAGGGAAAGATGTCCTACCTTAGGCACCCAGGTACAGGTGCCTAAAGTCTGATGGTGGGACTACTTCCAGAGGTGGAAATTTAAAAACAAGGGTCATGTCTTCCTTATTTTTACCCCTACAGATGGCACCTCATTTTTTTTAATTACTAGCTGAAGTATTCCTGGAATATTTGATCCAGATATTTTAAAAATCTTTCAATATATTTGAGTTTAGGCATTATGAAATAGTAAAGTAGAACTTAAAATAATATATGGATGGAGGTTTAAATGGTGTTATCTCTGTGGCTGCACCACTTTTAAAAACTTTTTCTTTTTCTTTTTCTCTTTCTTTTCTAATGTGTGATCTGAAGGACCACAAACATAGCACTGGAAACAATAGGACTTTGGGAAGGAAATCTGCAGCACATGCGCATTACACTGATATTCCCTTGCCTGCAGCACTAATTTTTTTCCAGAGTACATTTCCTGTCTTACAATTTTCTTACCTGCAATAGCAAAATAAATAGTCATTTAGAAAAAAAACCCTCCAAACAAACCACTACAAATCTCATTTATTTGGTTCTGACAATCTCATCTGCTTAGGTCACACACCGCCACTGGCCATTGCTCACGTCCTTGTTAAATCATTGGAACACAAATCTGAATGTTGTGCAGTATTGCCTGTGCTGGAAAAATTCATTTAAAACATTGAAGTGGAGAGTTCCTCTCTGCAGTAAAGGTGTAAGCAGCAGGTATGTATGTGAGAAGGTTCAGGGAATGAATGAGTACAGCCTAAATCCAAAATCTCATTTGATCTCAAATAACAAGCTTTGAATAAATCAAAATAAATAATTCTGGACAGTTTTATTTTCTAAGGGCTCTGACATAGGTCAATGGTCTACTGAATTCATTTTTTCTCTCCAAAGACAGAGTTTATGTCTGCAGTGTCACTATATACATTGATTTACAATTTTTTTATTGCTGTGTTTGTCATTGTTTAAATTCTTATCTACAAGTAGCATTTTGGTAGAAATAAATAACAGATGCCCTTTGGCCAAACTGTTTGCAAAGTACACTGCCAACCTCATGTGCCCTTCACTGGAGAAGTATAACAAAAAGTAGTTAGAAATATTATATGGATTCTAACTCTGTTGAGTACATATATAATCCCATTTTCTTTTTTTTTTTTTTTATATTTAATTCTATTTTTAATATTTGCTGCCAGGATTAAAATGACTCCCCTTTCTCCCAAATTGGAAATTCCATCCTTTTTGTACACTGCTATGAGATTTCACAGATTTTATTAAAGTTTTCATTAAGGAATATGCAATAATGAAAATGTGAAAGATTCAGATGATCAGCTCACTGGAGTCTCCAGGGGGTGAATGCGACTTTGGAAATTTCACTTTGGGAAGGGTAATTTGTTCCCTTGAAAAGGGAACTTGGATGATCAGTGATGCCAGATAGGGCATCACCACTGGGAACTCACTAGGTGGTGATCACCTCAGTAAAACAGGCGAGGTTTATATAAACCTCTGATCCCAAGTAGTGTTTCCAGGGTGTGATACTGGGGCTGAAGTGGTTTTGCCTCTTCTAAAAGAACCGATTCGGGGAGAAGGAATGTGTTCCCCACAAGCTTGTGGATGACACTAAATGGAAGGAACCCCATTCGGGCTCCCCAAACACGAAGAAGGAGCAGCAAGTTGAGCAGAAGGCCATCAAGAGGGTCAGGAGGCTGGAGCTCCAGACATGGGGATGGGATACAGTCCTTTCCAATCTCAGTTATTCTCTTATTCTGTTATTCTATGTAAACTGCAAATGGCATTTCTCTTTTCTGTTGTTGTAAATTCCTGCCTGAGAAAGCTTTGCTTTCATCATTTCTCTTCCTCAAAAAAAAACCAAAAAAATTGAACCAAAAGAAGAAAGGAAGCAAGTGGAAAAGAATAAGACCACGTGAGAAGAATAAACCTAAATGCCCTGTAAGGAGATTATTCTCAAAAAGGAGGCATATAGTTCAATATGGTAAATCTACCTGCCATGACCTGTTAATTTCTCATTCATGTCATTGGCCATGAGTGCAGAAGAGCTGTGAGTGCTCAACCTCTCTCTTCTTCAGGATATTCAGAAACTTGAGCAGCGGCATTCAGCTAATGCTGACCTGAGAATCTGCAATGTGCTCTTGCACTGAGAGGTTACACCTGAGACAGCCTGACCAAAAGTACAGACATACAGCATGTTGCTGGCTCTAAAAGCTATTCAGTGTCTTCTTTGGCATAACACCCATGAGATCGGGAAGACATCACTTAATTGTGCCTATCTTCAAGCCAGGATGAAGAGCTGCTCTCACAGAGCTGTTATATTTATTGGCATTTTATATAGAATGTAGTGCAGCTAAATCATCTCTCTTACGCTTCCTGAAATTTAGCGTCATAAAAGGGTGAAACTGTGCTATTTTTACTCTTTCCTATATTGAGCTGCATTCCTATGCACATTTTTATAGATCCATTTTTATATAGTAGAATCCTCTCAAAAGTACACAATGTTGTGTATTAACAGAAACTCACGACGGTGGGACAAGCAGACAGGAAAAGTAAAACTGGAAACCAGACCCAAAAGTCCTTAGCAATGCATGTTTCTAAATAACAATGAAAACATAATAATTTCTTCTATCTCAATGTAATCTTCTGCACAGCTGATGTTCCTTTTGCTTGAGCATTAATGTCTATACATGATGTGAAGCACTGGAGTCTTAAGCTCAAAAAGTCTGTGCCCTGAACTACATATAGACTTCTGGCAGACATAAGTTTTGCCTTGATATAGTTTAGCCTTATCAGTCCTTATTGTAGAAGCAATTAAACTAGAATAACTTTCTCCCTTCTTTGCCTGTACAGAAATAACTCTAATGCAGACTGATAAATGCTAGAGAGTACAAAATTAAGCACTTAGAAATACGGAAACATCACAGTCAATATGGCCCTGGGAATGGTGATTTGTGTATAAGCATCACACCACCACATTTAAATGCCTGATCATGAATTATTTTGCTTCCTTGTCCTTGAATTGAGCCAAACCCACACAGGAGAGGAATTTGTTTGGCTTATTCAAAGAACATTTTCTTCCTGCAACAGAAAGGCAGTTTCAACAGGATGGCAGGTGGAACAGAAGAACTGGATCTTGCCCTTTCCTCTGCTATAGATTTGATGTGGCTGAACCACCTCAGAAAGCTTTGTTCTCTAAGCTCCTCTTTTCCTGGGAAGGTGTCAAGCAGCTGACCCCAGGGTCTAATTTACTCAAATACTGAGTGCTCACAACTGCTACCAAAATCACTTTTAGCAGAGAAACAAAGAAAATACTCTAAAAATCTCAAACGAGGGAGACATTAAATGTCTCCATTGGGCTGATAGTCAGAAGGCAGATGAGTCAAGAGTATCT
Source organism: Ptilonorhynchus violaceus (assembly GCA_013397565.1). Lineage (NCBI taxonomy): Eukaryota > Metazoa > Chordata > Aves > Passeriformes > Ptilonorhynchidae > Ptilonorhynchus > Ptilonorhynchus violaceus. Next base: position 1,642,022 of record VZRJ01003291.1, on the reverse strand, counting down.
GCAACACCAACACCGGTGCTTGCTAGACCACTCCCTTTGAACTATAAATACCTGTCCACAGCACAGCAAAGGTGTCTGGGACCTGGGCATCTGAGATAACCTGTGATCTGAAAAAGACCCTCAACAGAGCCAGCAAGAAGTCTTGTGTGGTCCCTCCTCTTTCCATAACATCTTTCTTTTGTATTGTAGCAATTGAGTTCTACCCTTTGCCTCTGCTCATGTGAATGGCCACTTGATATCACACCAAGGCCAAGCCAGCCTTCAGATATGCAGACTGAAACTCCTGCAGCAGGACTAGGAAATAAATCTTCTTGAGGGCTACCACATTGCTCTGAGATCTTCTGAGCACTTCAGCATTGTGGTGTAGCCTACAGAAAGAAGAATTCAGGACTGCAGGGAGGTACTCCAGAGCTGTGAGCCACTCTACTACACTGGTCCCTGTTGTGGGTAGACTTAAAATAGTGTGAGCAAGAGAGTTCTCAGGGTTAGAATAAAGGCCTGTAAGCAATAAAATCTTATCTTTCTGCTGAAAAATTATCTCTCCAGTGGGATTCTGTTTAAAGCCTTGTTGGAATAAAAGTAAAGGGTAATTGCTAAATTTTATCTCTTCTTTTTTACCTGCTTTCTGATTTTCCATCATAATAATGCATGTTCAGTTTGGAATTTAGCAGTCTCATCTGACTGGTTAATTATAAAATAACCATTAAAACCCAGCAAGCACTATGCATTTTTGTCCTCTTTGATCCCATGGGGTTTTTCAGACAATAGACTTCTGGGATTTTGATTTTTAGCTTTATCTTTGGTGTTTTATATTTGCTTCTTCCAGGGTTTGATTCACCTTTCTCCTTCAAATGTAAAAATCAAGTTGATCTCTCCAGAAATTAGTGAGGCCATACCGTTTTTACCTTGTTAATAATGAAAAGTATATCCTATCCTAAGAATTTTATGATAACCTGCCAACAGCTACTGTCAAAAGTCTCGTGAGAAAGTTTTTCAGTTTTTAAAATCCCTTACTGCATCCCTGAATTGCTAATGTACCAAACAGTGGTTGCCACATGGGACATAGAAACTATGATTTCATTTCACTACCTTCTCTTTCTCCCCACAGAGCAGAGCTCAAGGGTGGCAATTCTTACAGAAGAGTTTGACAAAGGATCCAGTGGCCAAGGCTCCTAAAAAAACATTCAAATGTATAGGTTCCTATAATTAATGGATTTTCTAGGCCATGAGCTACAAATTAAGCAAACTGCTGAATTTGTGAATAGCAAGAATCCCTTTAGGACAAAACAATTTTTAGTAATCGGGAAATGAAGCTGGTACCCCAAAACCAAAGATTAATAAAGAGCAGGCAAGGAAACTTAGAGTACCTTTGTGGGGAGATCTGGATCTGATGGCACACATGGCTTACAGAGTGTGTGAACCCATCTGTGCAGACTCCTCCTGTGGCATGGCCAGGAGAGACCCTCTCTTGTACATGCCCAGCTGACCACCCCATCCCTCCCCAGCCTCCCCACCAGGAAGCAATGAGCAGAGCAGCTGAAACATCCCTGGCACTTATTTTAGCACACTGCTAAGCTCCAACATGAATAACCTGTCTTCCTTACAGCTGAGGATGATTTTGTCCACCCTTTTCTTCATATTTACATTCCCAGGATCTTAAACACAATAGTGCTTCCTTTGATTACTCACAGCTGCCTAATCAGCCTTGACATTAGAAGTTCTACTTTCCTTTTCTACCAAAGGAAAATGAACAACCAGCCTGTCCCTGCATCACAGGTCAAACATCAGAGACTACAGCTTTACCTGATTTTCAGATACCTCTCCCCTTATCCGGCTCCCCACATCCCCAGGCTGCAGCAGAGCTCTCTGGGCCTGAGGATACAAGTCCTTAGAGTAAAGCCAGTCATAATATCTGTTTCTGACTAGTTCTCAATTAATTCCAAATTCAGGTCAAGGAAAAGCCCAGATGAAGTGCAGAAGCACAGTGTTTCTGAAAAACACCGTAATGGTTGATAACTTAACCTCCCACTTTATCTCCACTGCTCAAGAAAAGTTTGGCTGCTTTAATATAAAACTGAAATAGAAATTTGGAAGTGGGACAAAAGAACATTGTTCCAGTGAGCACTCACAGAGGTTCACCCAGCTTGGTCCTCAGCTGTTATTTTATCAATTAACTGAGTTGACTTCAGCTGCACTCAAATGCCTTCTGCCTACTGGGGGCAGGACGTGGTCCTCATCTGCTCTCTTCTTCAATTCATAAATATGTGAATAACTGCACAAAAATGAAACTCATGCCTCTGGATCTGAGAAAATTCAGCCAGTACTAGTAACTGGATTTCAGGAAGATACCACTTGAGGACAAGGAGTGAATCCAGATGAGGCCACCGAGACAATTAGAGGGATGGAGCACCTCTCCTATGAGAAAAGGCAGAGAGAATTGTTCAACCTGGAGAAGAGAAGACTTCGGGGTGACCTAATTGCAGCCTTCCAGTACCTGAAGGGAGCCTACAAGGAAGATAAAGAAAGACTATTTACAAGAGGATGTAATGACAGGACAAGGGGGCATAGCTTCAAACCGAAAGAGAGTAGGTTCAGATTAGATATTGGGAAAAAATTCTTCGCTGTGAGGGTGATGAGGCACTGGAACAGGTTGCTCACAGCTGTTGTGGATGTCTTGTCCCTGGCAGTGTTCAAGGTCAGGTTGGGTGGGGCTCTGAGCAATCTGGTGTAGTGAAAGTTGTCCCTGCTCACAGCAGGGGTGTTTGGAACGAGATTATCTTTATGGTCCCTTCCAGCCCAAGCCATTCTATGATTTAAAAATTAATAAATATTGGTATTGATTCAGAATTTTTAAGAACAAATGTGGGTGAATTTTATGAAATAATGGTCAGATTCATTAATATGTGAGCAAAGGCCTACCTACAGGTCCCACTTTCCTAATGTGATAGACCATGATGACACAAACAGGAGCTGTGAACTCGGTGCTGGCACACAGAAGGGAAAGACTAAACAGAAAATATCAAATCCAAGCTATTTAAACTGAGGAGAAACAAGGACTAAGAAAATTGCTGTTTTAAAGAAATGCACGAGCAGTGACACTGAGCACTTACACATTCCGTTTTAAAAGCAACTCCAGGTACCAGAGTCCACCCGTGGTGACCAGCAGACCTTGGTTAATCCTTTTCTATCCTTTAGCTCAGTGCTGGGTTAAAGGTGCAATGGAGCTGGAAGGGGAACAGCTGGAGCACATGGCCAAAAATAGAAAGTGTCTGGAAGCTGTCAAGGGTGAGGTGGCAGCACACACAGACACAGGCCTTCAGCCAGGGCAGCTGGGATGTGCTTTTGGCAGCGTGGGCAGAGGACAGGCCCCCATGCGGCACTGACCTGCAGCCCACACCACAGCAGCTTCCTCGAGGAGGAGGAACTTGGCAGCAGGAACCTATGGGAAGGTACAAATCTCTGTGGGTGAGGGAAGAAGTGCAGGTTTCCATTTCACTCTGCCACAAAGAGCCGAGAGCAATCTAGCCCAGATGAAAAGGTCATTCTCCCCACCCCTCGCATTCAGAAACAGACCAAGTTAGACAGGTCACTGCTAGGATGTGTGTCTCCCTGCTGTGCCTCCCAGGGTGGCTGTACGGACTGCATGTGCTCATCCTGGAGGTGACCGTGTCTTCCCCTGTGCTCCTACTCCAAATCTGTTCTGCCTTTGAAAAATGAACTGCTGCTTGTCTTGAGGGATTGTCATGAAGCTATATTCATTATTCTACCAAAATACCTTCTGATTCTGAGCAGGCAGGTGTTAAAATGATGCCTAAAATTAAAAAATATAAAAGAAAAAAGTGTAAGAGAAACTATGCTGAATTCTCAGGAGCCAAGTGCTCTCTGAACAAGGAGCTTTTGCTTAAGCCATACCTGCTGAGACCTTCTGTCTCAGGAATCTTGGTTTTTGCACAGCACAGACTTTACCTTTGGTGAGAAATAAACGGGCTTCGGGGAGTGGAGGATGCCTCAGCATCTGCTGTCTGTAGCCACGAACTGACTTCTCGATGGTGCTGTTGATAGGCTTGGCACATTCACAGGCTGGGAACAAAGCAATGGCTATTGGCCACAGCATATGTGCTCATTTATCCTGGATTTTCTCATCTGTAAACGGGCATCTGCTCATTCAGCCTGGGAGGCTGGTATCACTGTTCTCCCCTTTGTGTCACTGGATGCAGGAAATGGCCACACTTTCAGTCTGCTTGGACTGCTTGGCCACCAAGGCTCAGGCTGCCATTTGCTATGGAGGCATCAACCTTTAACACTGCTAAAACGGTGCAAGGACAAGGCAAATGGCATTTTTTTCTTCAAATTCAAATGGATAGACAAACAGAAATTCAGAGAAGGCTGAGAAAACAAAGATGCAATCTAATTTTAGCTGCTGGTGAAGCACTATCATGCCTAACTCCCTGTATGGCTGTAAGCCTATCAGACAAGATTTACAGTGGTATCTGGACCTCTAAAGATAAAGAGGTGTCAAGGGAGAGCTATTAAAGCATTCAAATGAGTTTCCCCTTTACCTTCTGTAAGATTTAATGTCTTACCTGAATGGATAATTTTCACAAATCTTCCAGACATCTTTAAAACTCCAGAGTCCTGCAGGAAGGCCCCATTTTAAAACCAGATGCAGTGTCCAGGCCTGTGCCCTGGAGCAGGTCACTTCTTTCAGGAGTGCTGACACCCATGGGTATATTTCTGTGGATCCCTGTAAGTACCTGGAAGGTAACTTAAGACGTTGAAAGTGCCCCTTGTAGATACCTGTGGTGTCTATACCTGCAGCATCTCATACTGATCCCCTGCATTGTATCTAAAAGAGCCAGATGGTGTATTGCCCTCTCTCCCAGCCAAAATGTCTACCTTGTTATCCTTATTGATTATGGCAGGAGCCAAGGGTAGGATACACCACACCTAACTTCAGCCAACTTAAAGCTAAATAGCCTTTTAAAATTTGTCTAACTTTCCTCTGAAGTGATAGAAAATAATATAATTCACAAAAGCAATTGATCCCTGCTATAATACTCTTTAGGTGGCCTGGGTCACCCACCGGGGATAGTTACTTGTCTCTAACAAGTAAGGAGGAGGCAAGATGATCTCAGATAGTGAGTCAGGCTTTTCAGATTTTGATTTTCTTTTCTTCAGGCATCAGATTATTTTACAAAAAGAGAACAAGTTTATTGACTCACAGATGCTTGAGCTGAAGAAAGGCCACAAACTTTTCTAGGGTGTTTTTTTGTTTGTTTTTCCCATTTAACTATTTATTTTAATAAAAAACTTTTTTCTCATGGTTATGTTTATATGCCATAATGTCTGTAGTATGAATTTAGAATAGATACCTGCTTAGGAGCTAAACAAGGGCTCATATAAAACAGGTCTTTTGTGTCAACTTACAATGAGCTTCAGGTTGCAAGACAGAGGCTGTGACTGTGATGAGTTGACCTTGGCCAGCTGCCAGATAGCCACCCAGCTGCTCCATCAGTCCCCTTTCACAGCAGGACAGGTGACAAAATAAATTGAAAAGGCTGGTGTCATTTAAGATATATAGAGGGAGATCCGCTTGCCAATTACTGTCATGGGCAGAACACACTTGACTCGGGGAAAAGTAATTTAACTTATTGCCACTTTCAATAGATTCAACTAGTGACAAAAAAGGCAAAATTAAAACACTGTCCCCTAACCCTTGTTCCCAGGCCCACCTTCCCCGTTCCACTCCTGATTCCTCTCCCCCAAAGGGTACAGAGAGTGGGCATGCTGACAGTTGTGTGGAGACAGGACCAGACTCCCATTCCTCAGGACACCTGCCCGCTGCCTCCAGCCCAGCAATGGGGATGCAGCAGGAAAGGTGAACAGCTCACCAGGGCAGAACTCCCATCAATGCCTGCCGTATCCACGTGGTCCTTCACTCCTGCCTGGAGCTCCTCTGTTTGCAGAGGACAAAAAATTTGAGCTGTCTCGGTGGCTGAAATGGCATCTCTCCCTGTACTAGTGTCAGTGGCAGTTTTCTGTCCCTCTGGGTTTGGTAATTCAACACAGAAACCCCCAAATTCCATGGGGAATGAGGCATATTCCTGTGGTTTTGTGCCTTGGAGAAGGCCCACAAGCAAACAAAGTCAGGGTACAGGCAGTGTTAAAATAAAAACAAAACAAAACAACTGTTAGAAAGAGATGTTGAAGGCAGTTGTCCACACAGGCAGGTGTCACTGAGGGTCCAGTTGTTCCTGAAGCTGTCATTCAGCTCACATGGCTGAATGATCAGTGAAAGGTCCTTCACCCCATCCCACTCCAGCTTCCCCAGGCTGGCCCTGACCTAACTCCTGTTTATTAAGAAAGTGATTTACATGAATGCCTGATATTACTCAGGCTTTCCAGCGTACATCCCACCTGAAGTCATTATCCTCTGTCTGAGCCTTCTTAATCACTATTCCACAGAAACCAATTAGGAGGTGACTAACAAGCAATTAGGCCTTCAGGAGAGTGGATAAACACTCCAAACACTAAGATCTGGCCTCGTGTAAGTATGCTTTGCAATCAAGAACGAAATCAAACAACGAAATGTTCTAAACCCAAAATTTGTCCTCGAGTAGAACATCGCAAGATAGATGAATGTGGCCTTTTGCTGGCACATAGAAAGGTGTCGTCTTTGCCCAGAGGCTCTTTCCAGGGATGTCAGTAATTTACTAAAAGAGTAAAGTGGCTCATGGGGCACACAAGGTGGTTTTAAAAACCAGAAGATTCTCAGCCCCGTTGAAACAGCAAGAGGGGAGCCAGCTTAACCTGGGTCTAGTACAGCTGAGAAGCTGAGTTAAAAGTGTAGTGGCTGTCTGGCCTCCACTGCTGCTTGAAATGTGACCTGGTGCCTCTATCTAAATAAGCTTCATTTGGTACACTTGTGAAGCCATGAGGTCCAAGTTTTCAGTTTCCTGTGTCAGGTCAACCCATCCATCGACATCTTGGCTGTGTGATGGAGGTGAAAATCATATTTCTACTTCTCAGAGACAAGCAAAAAGGCTTAGCTGAGTATCTTATTTGGGAAAAAAAAAAAAAGAAAAAAACCCCAAAACACCCCCACAGAAAAACCCAAACAGCAGGCCTGAGTGTATATCAATAATTTGTAAATTTAACCTAAATTCTGCCAACTAACTTTAACTGGGAAAATCAATGAAAGCAAAAATTAAACTCTTGTTCTTTCTGGGTCTGAGTATTTTTCATAGCATTTGATATTTTGCAGTTGGCAGTGGCATTTCAACCGACAATGGACCTACCTTTATCTGGGGGGAAATTAAAAAAAAAAGCATCCAGGCAATCTTTTTAGTGATTACTATTATTATGTTGACTTGATGAGCAAATCGAGGATGGAATCTCTTGCATATTATTATAATTTTTATTCTTTTCCTCTCCGATGTTTTTTGTCGTCTGGTTGGTTGGTTTTTTATCATAATGTGCCACTCCAGAGAAGGAAACACGCTTGTGCTAAAGCTCCCAGCTGCCTCAGTCCTTTATGTGGGGTGTGGGGTGTGCTTTGAGTGAGCCAAATGGTCACCCAGGAAAATGCCAAACAATCTGATGCTTGTTTCACTGCAGTCAACAGTAAAGGATCAGGCCCAGGAGAAGTGAGCACCCTAGAAAAGAGATGCTTCACCAGTTCTTTGCAACAGACAGTTCATATTTTGTGATGTGTCCTTTAGTGACCTACTGAGGTTGTCAGGGCTGTGGAAGCAGCTGTCCCTACAGAGATCCTTGTTCTGTCAGAGGTCTCTCCTCTTAAGATGAGATGGGGACACAGAATGAAACTGGAAAGAAAGTTCAGCTATTTGTAAATTGTGAGTTTGTTTTTGCTTTGTTTTCTTCTGTATTGTTTTGTTGTTGTAGTGGATGGCTAAGAACCCTGGTCCTTCTGGCAGCAAATCATCTACTGAAAGCAAACAGCATAAAAAAGCAAGATGCAAATCGACTGTCAGGGAGGTTTAAGGCAATGTGTCAGCCAGAGAAATGAAGAGTTTGTTTCAAGCATGAGAAAAGTTCTGGCACAAAGAAGATCCCAAGTGAAAGACAGAGAAAGGAAGGCTTTGAGAATAAGAAATTATTTTTTGCCGAACCCTCTAAAGAGATAAAACAAGGACAATACTGGATTTGATATTGATATGAAATGGAAATGATCTCTATACACAATGTGTTTGGAACGTACAGGTAGTGCTGCATTCCCTCTAGCAGCAATTTCTCTTCTAAGCAGTGGTATAAGAATAAAACCTTGTCTTTGTTCCAATAATTTTGCAATAACCAGGGTCACTGCTTGGAGTTTTCATCTTGTCTTATTATTAGAGGAAGAGATTTGCCAAAAGCCCAACAGAAAATTGCAAAATGATACTGTAAGTGGAGTCTTTCAATTTCGAGGGTTCAAAAGATCCAGAGCCATGTCATCAGGGCTTTACAGAGGGATATTCTGGTTGATTGCTCACTGCAGAAAACTGAGGTCTGAAATCCAGGAAGACTTTAAATTCAATAGTACGATTAATGGGTACCAAGACTCCATCCCCAGATTTCACTGTAGAAGCACCAGGGTCTTAACCTCCACAAATCAGAGAGAGGTACAAGTGCTTTAGCACTTTGTAAGTGCACCTAGTGCACCTAGTGCACCTAGTGCTTTACAAAGCATAGGCTTTGTCTTTATCCTCATACAGGGTAGGCAAAGTGCAACATCTGCAAAGTGGGTGCAAGGTTAGCAGCTGCAGACTTTGAGTCCCAGTCTCAAAATACCTTGTATTTCCTGAAGCCCTAGTTCCTAGGATTATTTTTCTCTTTTCTTTTTGTAATGAAGGGGACCTTCTGAACATAGAAGAGTGCTGTATATTTGTAAGACCAGAAGCAGAATTAAAATCTTAATACTATTATTTTTCCTTCAGTTTTAAAATACCTTGCTGCTTAAATTAGTCTTGTATTTTCTCACTGTCAGCCTCTTGAATCCTGAAGGCCAGGCAGAAGAACAAGAAAAGAATGACCCATCACCCAGGGAATCTACAAGACAGGAAAACAGGAGTAGGTTACTCCAATGCTTGCCCCACTCCTAGTCCCTACTTCTTTCCTCCAAGGCAAAGTGTCAGGGATCACTTGGTTCTGTCCCCACCAGCCCTCTTCTCTAAAGCACAGGCACTCTGAGAGTAGAGGATTGAAGAGATTTAATCTTCCCTCCCTGCAGCTAACTGTGGGCTTTGACAGTCCAGACACTTTTCTCATTGGAAAAGACACTTAACCTTGCCCTGTGACTCTTTACCCATCTAGAAGATAAATCAGTGGACTCCACCGTGAGCAGTGATTGTATTGGTATTACTATTAATAGTATTTTACTGTCAGACTATCAGGCATATGTCTCTTCTCCCATTTTTTTGGGCCCTGAAACACACAGGCCACTTAAACTAGAAGAACCAAAATGATTGCTAAAACAAGGGAAAGTATACCAAAAATCAAAGGTTCTTGCCTGCTTTGACTCAACTTTTTGGTATTATAGTCCTGCTCCTTTTTGTTCATTCGAAGTACAGGACAAAACCTATTTGCCTGAATGTCTACTGTGGCATTAAGATATTCCTGAAATTTATGGGCTGGTGAAGTGAAGGTATTCAACCCTCCTCTGTTGCTGACGATATGCAGAGAATAGCTAAACATCTCTAATTTCATTAAACCACTGTGTTATCCACCTTAGGGTGGGTGATAATAATACAAATCCAGAGACTTACTAGAAGGTGTGTGTCTGTAGCAAGAGTCATGTAAATGTAAATCTTACTTGGCTTCTAGCATTTTTTAATGTATTTCATGCAATGCTGATAGTAAACACTAGTTATTAATCATCAATTTGTATGAGCACTCAGTTTTCTTAGTCTGTATGAGACTGCATTGATCTTGTCTCCATTCTGGATGGTGCCAGGGTTTGTGTCTTATTATCAGACTAAAAATGTATACCTTAAAATTGAGTCTGATAGAAGAACTTGAACTATTTTTGAACACTCAAAGTATATCAGATTGCAACTTCCTGAGCATCAAACTTCACTGAGCCCATACACTTCCCAAATCCCTTGAGACATAATGGAGACAAAAAGCCCCAGATTCATCCTGTCTTACTGCAGGCAGAAGCAAGAGGTGCCCACATCAAGGAGCTGTCAATCTAAATCTCCCATGTATTCTGGAAAGAGACAGTTATCTCCATGAAAGCAGTGTTGCCTATCTACCTTGTATATGATGGATTCCACCTGTCTCCTTGAGGGAAAATGGAGCTGTCTCAACTCCTGCCTTACATTAAATCATTCAGTTAAGTGCCTACCAGCTGTAATGAATCTGGGCCAAGGAAAGTGGGGTTTGTCAGACACAGCAAGAAACACTCACAGGCTATAGCTACTTTCCTAACAGAGTCAACGAGGGAACACCTGTGGGTACCAGACCCAAACTGCTGTATTCTTCAGACCAGCATAATTTTGATCTGGGTCATCTAGCACTTCCCTAAGATCCTAGCAGAGGGCAGACACTCTCAATAACTAGTCTGTGCAGTCATCCTTCAGAAAGCAAGCAAAGTTAACAGTATGGACATGGGTGGTTCTGTGCCACTCAGCCAGAGTACTAAAGGATGATTTTAGACACAGGTGTTTTATTAGAGTTGATGTAACTGGGGCTCGGATTAGCCCCAGGTGCCTTCAGACATCCCTAACCAATGCCAGATGCAGATATTTTCAAGCTTCTCTTTTGTTAAAATCTAACTGCCCCTAAATCAATGCAATAACAGCATCTCATTTAAAAAATGTGGGCAGCACTTTGAGATATTTCCATTGCCATGTCACCGGGTTATGATCTGCTTGTGATTTAAATGTTCTGATTGTTTTTATTTAAACTAAACAATTTATGTCTCTCTTTGTGACCTTGCCAACGTAAACATGTCAGGGAAGAGGAAGGGTCACAGTTTGACAGACCTGCTTGCATGGCCATAGGAAATAGCTCTCAAACAGACAAACCTGACTTAGAAAATTGTTTGATTTTAATCAAATAGAAGTCTGCACTGGAAAACAGAGTGTGATGTTTAATAGAATGTCTAAATTAGAAAGGAAAATAATAAAGAATGCCCTGGACTATTCTTCAGGGAATAGGATTACCAATCCTTCACCATCGAACATTTTTAGAGAAAGCAATATTTTTTTCTGAATTACTATAAAGATCCAAATGAAATTCTACCATGCCTCCATGCCACATGAAAGTCAATGTATGAATGTAAGTCAAAATGAGTACTGCTAACGAGCTCAGTGGAAGTATAGGCATGATCAGTCTGGATGTTTAAGAACTCTAAGAAAGATCACATATCAAACACTAAAAATTGTAGGGTTTTTTTAATTATATCTGCTGCCACAGTGTGGGTGGTCTACAGTTTAGAAATGGAAGATCAAATTCCAAGACTACTCAAGCCCTCAGATCAGGTAGATCTTTAACTCTGAAAATTGTATCTTAATTAAGAATAACTTGAAGCACATGCATCCGAAATTACAGATTGTTTTTGAAAACAGTGGCTCTACCTTGTCCAACTATCTCATGTAAAATAAGGATGAAATTTAGCACCTCCCTTCTCTGTTACTCAGACATGTAGATTCCATCTCTTTCCCCACATTGCATTCAGTATCTCTATCTCGTACACAGATTGCTGGATTTGTTTGTGCATTCTCTCAAGATTATTCAGTAATGTTCCCTAGCATCATCACAAAAACAAACATAGAAAGTCTCCTCTAATTTCTGAAACAACACAAGTTTCTGTGACATTTAAATGAAAAAAAAAATTGAAATTATTTTTTTGATGTTGACAAATACAGCCAGTTTTGTAGTTCTTCCAATTATTTTTCACCAAAATGATCAGTTGACCTTTTCAGACAATTATAATTAAAACTTCATTATTATTGTTTTATTTAGAATAATGTTCTTGTAGCCATAACTGTCTACAGTTCTGCAGAAGGCTTTGTTTGCTTTAGAACTTGTTTATTTTTTCCAAGAATTTCAGTTGAAATAACAAAAAGGTGCCACTTTTTTTTTCTGTAAATCTTGCTTTTTTGTTGCTTTTGTAATGAACTATCTCAGTAGCAGCTCAAATATCACAGCATTCCAAGCAGACCTCATTTCACATGTCAATTAATTTGTCTGATCTTCGTTTATTCCAAGTCATTTTTTAATAAAAATCTTGGGAAGAACTGAAGCTGAATCTTAATGTCTCATCTCTAGGCTTCCCATAGCTTTTAATTTGTGTCTTACAAGCAGCCTATGAACCAAGCAAAATATAATCACGTGTTTGATTTGCATTCTGAATTGCATCATAGTTTTACTACTGTAGTAAGACTTTCCTGTATTTTGCCTAACAATTGCTACTACAGAAAAGTAAATTATATAACACAGAAGTAGTTTTTGAGAATTAGGAGCAGAACCACATTTTTCCCCCTCCCCAGTTGTGTGCTGTAATCACAATACCACAATTATGTCTTCTTTTGTTTGGTCTTTTCTAGGACCAGAGGTCCTTCTTTGGAAGAAGGATGGAGAGAATGCAAGGCTGACTGGCAAATAACTTCAAAACCTTTCAGATGGAGGAGAAAATATGATCCGAACCTCCCTGGTTCAGTGCCAAACTCTCTAAATCGTTTGACTTGTATATAAAGGGAGCCAAAGAGAACCATGATGGGCACCACAGTCGGTTCAGTAGGAAACAAAATGAAGAAACATCCTCTTCTGAGAGTCCCAGTTGGGTTGAGGCATTTGCTGATTGGAAAGGTGTCTGTAGAGTTCAGGAACCTGCAGGCTTTTTTTCATGGACTTAGGGACTTCATAACCTTAATTCCACCACTATTCTACTATCTTGTAAAACACGCTTAGACATTTCCAAAGATGCTGGGGAGTATAACAGCAGCTGTGCCTGGGAACACCCACTTTTGGACAGAAACATCCCTCTTTTTATCAGTCAGTTTTGTCTGATTCAACTGAGTACTTCACTGTTGTTGCAAGGGCACTGCACTGGCCTTTGGTGGCTCCCGAGGAAATAAGTTCTTTCCCTTTCCCAGAGACATGCAGTTGAAGTTTTGCTGTGTTGAGGCAGCACCAGCTCAGTTCATGCCCAAAAGCTGCCTACAATTCTGGGTGATACGGTTTCAAGATGTGTCCCCATCTGGTTTGACAATATTTGCCTCTTGCTTTATAAAAATTTTTTTACATGTACAGGGATGTAGGTCTCAAACAACATCTAAATGTACACAGAGCTGTTTGAAGCCTGAATTTCTTCTTGAACTCAGTTCAGGACTTCCTGTCTTCCATATCTGAACTCGGGATTCAGATTAAGTGGTTGAATGACCCTTTGTACGTTTAAGTACTAAAGGGAAAAAACAGCCTAGGATGAGAACATAATCACAGAAAACCTTAGGTCAGAAAGGACTCCTGGAAATATTTAGTCCCACTCCTCAAATCAAAGCTAGCTTCAAATTTGGATGAGGCAGCTGAGAGCCTGATTTAGGATTCAGTCAAGGTCTGAACATCCCCAAGCCTGGAGCTTCCACCATCTCTGTGAACCTGTCTTCCAGTGGTTAACTCATGGTGATTTATTTATGTCCTTATGTTCTTATGTTTCTTATATCCTAACTGAAGAACAAGGACTTTCCAATGATCAGGAAAACAAGTGGGGTTCATGAGGAGAGGCCGATGAGAGAAATTAGATAAGTGGGGTGCAGAGAGAAGGCTTGAAGTGTTGCTAAAAGCAGTCATTTGTATCAGCACTCTGGGATCCTAAGAAAAATGTCAAAAGAAGAATGAGAGCAGTGGAGGATTCATGGAATCATTCTGTCAATCAGTAGGCTCTGAGCCAATTTTTTCAGATGAAAAGCTTGATCACAAGGTGAGCTTTGCAAAGCTTTCATACTTCTCACTCTCACAATAATGCTTCAATTATCAGAATCTTAATTACCAAAACAAACTACAGGGAAAAAAAAATATTCAGCATTCCATTTTTAGCTGCAGGCAGCTGCAGCTGGGCATGATTATAATAGCAATGATTAGTTGCCCATGGAAATTGCAATGATGTTTGTGAATAAACTTCCCCAAGTTTACATTTGGAGATTATTAAAAACAATATGGTCAGTTGCTTAGTGGGGTCAGCATTTAGAGGTTCCCTACAGGTGGCTTCCTGGACTCTCATGCATGTTTTTAAAAAGCAATCATTTCATTGCTTCTCATCATCTGTCTAACCCTCTGGGCTCACATGAGCTGTTCAAACACAGCCAAATGATCTTCACTTTTCTACTTAGTCTCTTTATGGCACATGGATTTCATTTGGTATTTCAGGGAGAGTATTTCCAACAGACATCCAAACACAGCTGAAATGTTATTGAAATCTTTCCCTCCTGCAATACATAGAATAACTATCAACCCAGCACGTCAGTGCCATTTAGATTGCTGGTGAGACACTTCAAACTGCTAGGTCTGTGGAGAAGCCCACATTAATCTGTAATGCAGAGAAATTTAGGGAGACTATTTTAATGTGGCACGACCAATTAATTAACAACAGAAGGACCTTAGCAATTCACATCACACCAGGATAATTGAATCCATGAGATCATGCCTCTGAAGGGGCATTAAAGCATAGCTTGGATGTACTGAGTGACAGCAGAAATGCAGAGACATCCCCACAAATTGATCTACGGGTGAAAGTTGCACCAGTACAGCTGCTAATACAAAGTCACACCTGGATCATTAAAGTAATCCCAAAGGCTGTGTCAGTGTGCATTTCAGCAGCAGAATTGCTTACTTTAGACTATCTTGTGACTGGCTCTAAAAGGCGTAAGCTGTTTGCCAGAGGTATTTTTGGAATAGCTCCTGCACCAAAGCTATCCCAAAATAAAAATCTCCATCATGATATAAACCATACTCTGCATGACACCCCTTAAGACCCTTTTAAACACTTCTGTTAGGCAATCAGAACTCTTTCTTTCATTTCTGTCAAGGTCCAGCTGCTTGGTAACTTGGTCTTGCTCTCTCAGCCACATTTACACCTCCAAGAGACTCCTCCGGGAAGCTTTGACCAGCTGCTGAGGCAAGTGAGCTTTGTCAAAATGAAGGATTGCTTATTTACCCAAACAGCTGCCAGAGGAGAGACTTAGCCCAAGAGCAAAGCATCATCAAGTCTAAATAAAGTTCACAATCTCCTCGCAAGTTTTGGATGCTCCTGGTTGACTCAAAGAGCCAGGTTCATTGCCTGGAGCTTCCTCATCTTCCTTGCCTCTCTTGGTCTCACTCCTGAAATATTTTCCTTAAATAACTCTTTTGCTGCCTCATTTACTCTCCTATGGCACCTCCTGCTTCCGCCCCAACTGTCTGTAGGAATGGTCTCTAAGAGTTCTCTTATTTTTTTATCTTAGACCCCCAAATTGTAAAAATACCCCAACATGTCTGTGCACTTGGCTGCAGACAGATAAATAGGCACTTCCCCAAAGCCTTCTTTGTTCTTTCAAGGCCTTCTGATATTTTCTTTGAAGATATTTTTTGTCTGCCCTCGTTTCACTTCTGACTGCTTTTACCAACAGCTCTTTGTCTTTGTTCCTTGTAGCTATATAAACAATACCAAGTAGGTAATTTGAAGGATATAGACAATAGTTAAAAATTAACCAGACAGCTCCATCATCTGTGAACTCTTTTACAAAACACTATTCCAAAAGCTGGCTCTGGGCTGAAATAATTATGGTACTTTGAAAACAAAGTAATTATTTCAAATTAAATCACTTTTATTGTGCAATAGTGTGCCATATGGAAGAGTTTTTGTCTTCAAACAGCTAGAAGTCATCTGAAGGATTGCAAAGAGGCAGGTTCATTCACCCTATGGAGGCAGGAGGAAATTTTCACAGGAACCAGCCTAAATCACAATATAAGATATAAAGCTATTAGAGAGCATTCAATGAAGGGCTGTGAAGATGGTGAAGGGTCTGGAGGGGAAGCCAGAGCAGGAGCAGCTGAGGTCACTTGGATTGTTCAGTCTTGAGAAGAGACTGAGGGGAAACCCCATTGTGTCTACAACTTCCTCATGAGGGGAAGAGGAGGGGCAGACACTGATCTCTTCTCTGTGGTGACCAGCGACAGGACCCAAGGGAACAGACTGAAGCTGTGTCAGGGAAGGTTTAGGCCGGATATTAAGAAAACGGTCTTCTCCCAGAGGGTGGTTGGGTACTGGAACAGGCTCCTCAGGGAAGCAGTCACAGCCCCAAGTCTGATAGAGTTTAAGAAGCGTTTGGACAATGCTCTCAGGCACAGAGTGTGACTCTTGGGGTGTCCTGTGCAGAGTCAGGAGTTGTACTCGATTATCTTTGTGGGTCCTTCCAGCTCAGGATAGTCTATGATTCTGTGATTCATCTGTTCACTGTCTTTTACGGCCTCAGGTAGCAGTTCAACTGGGAGGAATTAAATCTGGTTCAAATACATTAGCATTCCCTTTAAGCTCCTCTGAGAGAAAAGTCACAACTTCTATTTCAATGTTTCCAACTTCCAGACTGCTTTAAGACACTAATGATACAAAACAACCTGACATATGCTTCTGACTGGTAAAAGGTAAGTAGGAGCCTGACAATTTTTTCATTCTACAATTGAAGAGGTTTCTAAGAATAGAAATCCTGAAAAAAGAGAAACTGACATGTACAGACCTAATAAGCTTTACTGTCACTTTCTAAGAAGAATGGGGAAAAAAACCCACATTCTGGGGTTTTTCACAAATTCTGCCACAAATAGGTAAGAGTGAAGGCAGGAGAAATAATGAAAAAGCACTAACTCCCTACTCCCAAATTAAATAATTTCAATGTTAACAGTTCCCAGGCTGTGTGGTTTGCTGCAGATGTTGGCTGTGCAGGAGGATCCGAGCGGCCAGCTCTGGTGCAAGGAGTTTTGAGGGACAGCTGTGAACATTAGGGGCTGCTCCATGATGGGAAGGGGTTATTTCACATCAAAGCAGCTGTGTCCTGCCATGCAGCTCTTTCAGTCCAATTAGTCTGCTGTGCCTTGCATTTCCTAGGTAAGTATCTGAGGTTCTTCTAGACTTATTTTTATCCCAAAGAGATCATTAAAACTAATGATCTAAAATCTGGACTACAGCTGCTTCTATATCTTATTAGATGTTCAATGGCAGAAATTACAAAGGGTTTTCCCAGCCCTTTGGCAGGCATTTGGGTGAAACCTTGTTGACTATACCAGCATACAAAGCTGACTATACAACTTACAAAGTGTTGTACTGGTTTTGCATGGCCAAGATTTAGTAGAGGGGGGTCACAGGGGTGACTTCTGTGAGAAGCTGTCAGAAGCTTCCTCTATATCCAGCAGAACCAATCCCTGGTGGCTCAAAAATGGACATCTCACTGGTCCAGGCTGGGCCAATTAGAAATGGTGGTAACACCTCTGTAATAACATATTTAAGTAGAAAGAAAAAAAAAAGTTACTGTGCAATTGTAATTGTGGCCAGAGAAGAGCAGGGTAAGAATATGTGAGAGGAACAGCTCTGCAGGCACCAAGGTCACTGGAAAAGGAGGGGAAGGAGGTGCTCCAGGTACTGGAGCTGAGATTCCCCTGCAGCCTGTGGTGCAGACCATGATGAGGCAGCTGTGCCCCTGCAGCCCATGGAGATCCATGGGGATGCGGAGATCCACCTGCAGCCCGGGGAGGAGCCCATGCTGGAGTAGGCTCTCTGATCCTGTGGGAGACCCATGGAGAGAGGAGCCCATGCTGGAGCAGCCTGTCCTTAAGAACTGCACCTCTTGGAAGAGTGATTCACACTGCAGCAGTTTGGGGAGGACTGTTGCCCGTGGGATGGACTCAGGTTGCAGCAGTTTGCAGGGAACTGTTGCTTGTGAGATGGACTCACTCTGGAGAATTTCATGGAGAACTGTCTCCCATGGCAGGAACCCCACAGTGCAGCAGGTGAACAACTCCTCTCCCTGAGCAGCGGAAGAAACCACGATGATGAACTGACCATAACCCCCATTCCCTGTCTCCCTGTGCTGCTGGGGTAGGAGGTAGAGCTGGGAAGGAGAAGGGAGGGGGAAGGTTTTCTGAAGGGCTTATTTTACTTGTCATTATCCTGCTCTGATTTTGTTAGCAATACATTCAATTAATATCTCTAATTCGAGTCTGTTTTGCCTGTGATGGTATTTGCTGAGTGATCTCTCCCAGTCCTCATCTCAACCCATGAACTCTTCGTTAAATTTTCTCTCCCCTGTCCAGCTGCAGAGGGGAGTGACAGAGAGGCTTTGATGAGTGCCTGTAATCCAGCCAGGGTCACCCCACTACAATTGTCCAGTGCAAATGCAGTTTGCTTGTATGCACCTGTGTGCATTGAGCATGTGGCATCAGACATGATGAGCTGGCGGAAGAGCTTCATCAAAAGCAAGTCCCACAGTCTGTGATCAAGTTTTACCCCTTCTCCAGCACTCTAAACTGTTTAAAACTGCTTTTTGATATTTTCCAGTCTTGCTCCACTTACATTACATGCTTTCAGTATATTATTGCAGAAAACCCTTTCTTTTTTTCTTACATGGTTATCTTTCAAGGTTTATCAGGAAGAGACTCTAAAATTACAGGCTACACAAATACAGTTGTCTCCTCAACAGAGCATTTTATGACATACTTTGTAGTTCTTAACAAGTCTCTTTTTCCCTGTGTCTCAAATGAAGTCTAACAAAGAGAGTCCAAAACTAGTCATGGTCTACAAAAACTTTCAAGGGAAGACCAATTGAAAGCTTTGCATGTTTTTGGAAAGTGTTTAACTTTGGCATAATTGTGCTACCATGGATTAGACTAGATTAATCCCATTTTTACCTTTCCTGATGGTAAAATTTTCAAAGAATCATGTCTTAAACAAGATTATTTCAAGCACTAGATGAGAAATTTACATCAAAACAACTTAGTAGAAGCAAATTTGGACTACTGAGGTAATTATTTTTTTATAGTGTCTGATTTCTGCAGAACATTCTGGCTTTTTTACTGAAAATGGAGTATAAATTGAAACACTTCCCTTGGTTCTAAAAAGCTGCTCTAGTGACTCATGATGATTATAGTTTAAGTGCACTGCTCTCCTTTCTGGACAAGTTTATCTGTCAGCATTCCAGTTTCCTTAGTCAAGAAGGTACTGCCAACGTAACACAGCTATTTCTGAAAATGAGGATTAGGACTATAGCATGGAAACAAGCATGGGGCTGGAGCACATAACTGACAAGGAATAGAGAAGAGTTGATCAAAGAGTTTTCAGGATAAACATTGTTTTCTTTCCTACCCACTGTCCATGTTCCTATAAAAGCACTGTCCTTCCCTGAGTTCAGGGCTTGGTTCTTCCATGTGGTGAAAGGAGAGGTAAAAGGAAGAACACAAATTATCTGAAAAAATCATCTTGAGATAGAGATTTCCAGAGTTGAGCATGACAGACAAAAAAAAGATAAGACTACTTTATCAGCCTGGAAAGTTCTCAACTCCATGTTGAATTTTTCATACAGGTCCTCCATGGTATATAAAATTAGCTTAGATTGTGGTAATATGCCCCTGAGTTGAATGCTATGAACTGTCCAGCTCCATATGTCTGCAGGAGTCATTGACAGCATGACTGTCTGACAGGGGTGCCTGGGGTTGGCTGAGTTGTCCTAGGGATTCCCACCTGGCCTCCAGTGCTTCAGGGATGTGCAGATGGTCTGCATCCCCCTCCAGGTAGATGTTTCAGATACACCTGTATGTGGCCAATAACCCATGGCCTTTGTTCAGCCAGATTTTTTAAGCCTTCAGTGCTTAAAAACTCTAATGGAGCTTGAGCAACTATCACGTGTGAACGTGGATAAGAAGGTTTAGGTGCCTTAACCTGCCATCAGTTGGCACTCCAAGTGACTGAGTGTCAGAGCTCCGGGAGCACTAATAGGTATAAATGTCACTGACCAGCATCAGCTGAGGACTCCACCTGTGTCCCCACATGCCCAGGTTTTCAGCTCAGCCCTGGAGATTCAGTCTCTGCTCATGTTTTGTCCTAGGAGCACCAATCTCTGGGTCTGACTCCTGGATGGACCTTTAACCTACACTGTAGGTAGCTTCTATCCTGGATGGATCCAACCCCTTAGATGTATGCTTCCATCACCTTCTTCTCACAAATGAAACCCATCCAGGGACCCTGGTTCTGGTTCATCATTTGCCATGTCTTGGACCGCCAATGGACCCTGTAACAAGCACCCAATTCTGTCTACCTTGTCAAGACCCTGTGGGACTCTGCCCAATTAGAGATGGCACTGTCTGCATAAGGATGACTCCCAAGTCCTTCAACAGAAAACACTCAATCTATCTGAGACTACAGAAAGCCAGGAACAACATATCTAAAGGAAGAAAAGGATTTAGCACCTGTGAGCCAGCATATCTTTACAACTGCTCAGTGCTGACATGCTGTTCTGCTGTTTGTGTGACATGAGGGGAGCAAAAACTTTTCCATAACACAACAGCATGCCAAGGTTAATTTAAGTATTCCAGTACAAAAATAAGAAAACACTGTAGAAGACTACCTGGCAGGAGGGGACACGCAAAGTTAAGTTGTTATTAACATGCACAACTGTTGGAATAAGTGTCAATTTGTTCTGGAGATGGAAGAAGAAGAGTTATTTTACAGTGGGGGAAGAGAAACAGAAGGTATAGACTGACAAAGAGTAAAAATACCTGAAGATTGGCCTCTAAGAAATAGACTTGTGATAATGGCTGTTAGCTGGAGAGAAACACTCCCATTGTAGGCAGTGTTTCATTTTAGTGATTAAAAACTGGGCAAAATGGAACAAGAAGTCAATCATGTATAAGCAGAGAGATGGAGGAGGTTATTGAATAACAAAACTTTCCCTTCAATCTTATCTCTGACTTGAAAATCTGACAGGCAGTCAGAGATGAAGCTGTAGAACAATACATGCTAAATTTCATTGTCTTCAAGAGGATGCATGTGGGATTAGGTTTGTATTTGGCAACTGGAAACAGAAACTCTTTCATTCAAAGAGAGGAAATAAAGAGCATGGATGATTTTTTGATTGCAGCTGAGTCAGAAAGGTTTCTAGATCTCAGTCAAAACAGATCTGTTAAAGACAGTGCAAGAGCTGATGCCAAAGCAGTAAAAGCTTGGAGACATATTCAGCCCACCTCTCTGCCCATCTGAGGTTTGGCCTTAGATGTGCATGTAGGACTGTGTTTCCCAGTTTAGGCAGGAGACCGATAACAGGACTATCCCTGTGAGCTCAGGCTGCACATCATTACTGACTAAAGAAGAAAAACTTTCAATAAGCAGCTGCAGAGAAATATTTGGATAGTTTGGGCTGAGCTAGTGTTTCTGCCACTTCAATCATCATGGTATGCTTAATCCTATACAATAGTGAACTTTGTGGTTGCTGAACTGCTCCTTGTTTTGTCTGGGTTCCTCTGTCCCTGCCCACTAGATGGCCTGATTGGGGTACATGGCAGATATCATAGAGTCATAGAATATCCCGATTTAGAAGGGACCTACAGGCATCATAAAGTCTGATTCCTTGGTTTGCTCCAGCCTTGCAAAGGGAGTTGGAAGCTGTGCATAGGGAGTCTCTGATGATGTTTCCACCATGGAGGATGACATGCCAGCATGTCACCACATATGAGCTCCCATCAGCAAGACATCCAGAAAGAGGCAGAGTCAAGTAAAGGATATTTTTGACCAAACAGCCCATTCCCAGACACAGCTCTAAACGGCTCTGACAGATCCCAGGAGAGAGAAAAGCAAGAAAGCATTCCTTAGAACAAATTTATCCTAGCTATATGCCATGGAGCAGTCAAACAAGACATGCCATTGCTCCTACCTTCTTTGTGCAGCTCTTCTTCACCCAAACACTCTCTCCCTTCCTCTGTGCTCCAGGCCTTTGTAAGAGCAGACAACCTTCTTCCTCTAATCACTCCTCTTAATGCAGAGGGGTCTCTTACCCTGTTGCCAGTCTCATTTCTCTGAATAGAGAAACATAACCCTTTTCTTCCTTAAAAGTGTGAGGCAGAAATGCAAGAAATTCACTCCATTCTCCCTGGACACTCAGTCAACCCTCACAGCCCACTTCTCAGTACTTAAGTGTAGCTTTTACCTGCAACCCATCAAGCTATGGAAGGAACTATGTAGGTTCAGCTCACATTCAGCCAAAGGGTCTCTTGAGTGTTTCCTCTACCTTGGCAGTTCAGATCCTAAGAACCAACATTCCTCAGATAAATGGGAGAATTTAACTGTGACGTAGATAATGATATTTTCTTTTTCTAATGTGCTGACTTGAAACTCTGCCTCTGGAGTTTTTAGGATTCCACAGCTCTGTTGAACCCACCTACTAGATCATTCTACACATTTACTGTTCATCTAACTACAGTTATTATTATTCTGCATTAGAATTATGCATTTACATTTCACCCTTGTCATTGCAGAGAAAACAAAGGCCTAATACATTGCAGCTCCAGCCTTTCCAATTGTTGTGGGGACAGCAAAGACCTCTGATGTCAAAGCTATATTTTAGGAAAGACATTGCAGGCATATATAACCCCTGTTGTTTTTACCAAGCTTAATGGCATGAACCACATAAATTCTTCTTTCTCCAGCCCATCCAGCATTCCTCTGGTTACTCTGTACTTTTAGGGGGGAAAAAAACGTAAAGGTCATTCTGTTTTTCTGAGGCAGCTTCTCTAATATAAATTGAAAATTTGTGAGGGTGCCCAGCAGGTCCTCCTACATCCAAAGGACTCAGAGAGGAAAGTGGTTTCCAATAAGACATTATCAAAATCATCTTGGTAGTCCTTACTACCTGTATGATGCGAATCAAGAGTGTAGGTGAATGAAGCCTTCCATTCCAAGGGCTAGAGTGAATGACACTGAGGTATTCACCTATAACTCCTGGTACTTCCTGCTTCAGTGTGAGATATAGTAGCAGGTTGTCGTCGGTTTGCCTGGTGATATTCCTAAACTTTCACCCAATCAGAGCCCGCTAAAACCATAACACAGGTGGTTGGAAAAGAGTCGATCACTCTGCGTGGGTCTGTTTCATGCTCTTGTTAGAGCAGATATTTGTATAATTTGTTTGTGTAAATGGTTCCACACTCAGTGGGTCAGACAAACATTGTTCCAGCATCTGTGTGATGAGGGCCCCATAGCGCATTCTGAAGATGTAGCTTCAAATCATGCTCTGCATCAGATAGAATACAAATTAGGAGATTAATTTCCCTTATTTCAGAGGAGTAACTGAACCACTAGATCCCTTCTAGGAATATCTTTGAAAGGCTTTCTCATTTTGACAAGAAATGTCAATAAACCTTTTGTTGGTAGAGTTTTATGGGAAAAATAATCTTTGGTCAAACATGACTGGCATTGTTCTTTGGTGTTATCTCCAGCCTTGTCTTGCGCAACACTTGTCATAATTTTCTGATATTTCCTCATTTATGATCTATCTCTTTCAGTGGTTTGAACCTCTAATTCCTCTTCTAGAAAAAGGACAGTTGAGCCTGGAATTTTTCCTTTGGGCTTTTTTCTTCACTACTTGTAATGTGGCAGAAGTACATATGGCTGACTTCCTTCTCTTGTGAAGCTCTTAACACTGGCTTCTCCCAAGGGACAAAGATCTTCCCAATCTGGCAGTGCCTCCATCTTCCCAGGTCCTACCACTGCTACTCTCTTTCTCTCCTTTTCTGGACTCACACTAGAATCCAGCATATGACCCAGGAGACCCTTGGACTGAGAATTTCCGTGTGTGCTTTGGTACCACCACACCACCAGCTACTGAAAAAACTATGAAGAGAAAGTAACATTCACTACACGATCCTGAGGTGAATTAGTTTACTGTGAATGCGCCTCCTCAGTACACTTCTGTGGGAAATGCCATTCCAAATTAAAAAGAAGGAGGCAAAATGGAAGTTCCATCCTAGATTAAGATTTACCCCAGTGGGTCATCTCCTGAGTGTCCTCAGCCAGTGTACAGCAAGGAGCCGGGCTGAAACACAGATGCACAAGCCACAGGCATTCCCTGATGTCACACTAGAACAGGTGGGAAAATTGACTTTGCTTCTTACTTTGTGAAGAGGCAGTAAAAGCTCTTCTATCTTTGAAGTGTTCTTTGAAGTGTTTGGTTATGGGCACTGCTTGTGTGGGAGACCCAACCACAGTGTCCAAGTAAACGAGTTTCAGACCATAGAGTGACAGTAATGGCATTAATCATTCAGTGATATCAATGTCAGGAATTTATAGTTTCAGGCACCTGGAGTTCAGCACAGCGGTGATAACCCATGGCTACATAAAAATAAATTGGGAGACAAGCTGATAAGATGGAATATATTTACTCTTTGGGTGAAAATAGTTCTTCCCAGGAGAGTACAACAAAGTAAGGTGCTTGCAAGCTTTTCTACACTGGGAAGACCAGAACAGGTGTCAGTGGAGCTGGCTTGGGAACAAGTGAATTCACAAGAGCAAAAGGATTCAACTCTGCCATTCAGCAGCCTTTGTTCTACCATTCCTGAGGAACCACTACAGCAAATGAGAGGCAGTAAAGAGAGGTCCAACTCAATGGTCATTCATTCTGCTCTAAAATACAGCAAGAAACAAAATACATCAAGACACACACTGCACCCTGAAGGCTGAATCCTGCCTGCTGGGTATCAGACTCCTTCCAGGCAGGGATGGGTGACTATGTCGGGTCTGGCCTTCTGCCAAGCAGAACTGGAGAGAAGTGGTTGAACTTCTGCCAGCTTGTCTCTTTGCTGAGTCTAGAGAGTCTCAATGAGATGAGAACGTGGCCTTGTATGTTCAGTTCATACAAAATACTGAGGTCTGCAAAAATGTAAAGCATTATGAGAGCAAATGTACACTGCCCATGACTCTGAGCTATTGAAATAAAGATGAATAGCTACAATTCAACAGTTAAGAGCCCATCAAAGATAAAAAAATAATTCCTCCCTGTGCTGCAGAAATTGTTGAAATTGAGCTGCTAGAAGCTGATGTTTCTTTAAAAGGAAATTAACTTGTCCCCCCCAATGTGCTATATGTACAATTTAAATTAACACAGAGTAAATGAAGTTTTGAAATGCATATGTGAAAATGAGTCAAGAATACATTATAAATAAAGTTTACATATGGTGATGACAAGTGTCATCACATCTAAATAACATCCGTCCCACTCTTCAGAAAATCACTAATGCAGTTTGAATGCCTTCTTTCTTTAGTGAAATATGCATCAGTCAGATAGAAATACCTAAATAGCAATATCCTCTACAGCTATAAAACATTAATACATCCTTTGTGTTGCTTTGCTTCTTTACTATTCTTGTAATACTGTTCTTTAATTTTTTTAGGAGGTGACATTTGAAGGCAACTCCTTAATGCAGCCAAACACGTGTTTCTTTCAAACTTTTCTGCTGGTTACATTCCTTGCTTCTCAGATCAATGCTTCTCTTAACTGTTTCTGGAAGATCCAGTATTTCTGGATAAGCACTCCCCAAAACTGGGGCCCTTCCCCCAAGGCCATCATCAGATCTTTACTGGCTTTGATGCACTTCTTCCAAGGCCTCTCTAACCTCTGCCCTTGGCCCAGGATCCTATTCCACCCCATCTCAGGGACATCAGTCCCTTTCCCAGCAAAGCCATAAAATGTCAGTCCTCAGGTCCACAGGCTGATGCCTCAGCCTCAGCCCATCTCTGTGCCCACAGAAGTGCCTGATGACCTGGGTTGGGGCTGCACAGCCCCACTAGGGGAGTGTCCCCTGTACCCATCCCCCAGAGAATCTCTGTCCCTCTCTGTACTCAGCTACGACCTTACCAGTACTGAACAGAGTGGAAAACATTATTCTGCAAGAGTACCTTTCTGCTTATGCACCACAATGTTTGTTTTCCCTGCAACAACATGACATTGTTGGCTCGATTTCAGTAGCCCCCAGATCCTTTCTTGCAGAACTGCTATTTATGCAGCTGTTGCCCTTAATGTGCCAGTGTAACCGATTATTTCTGCTTATCTCCTGTACCTTCCACTTGCCCCTAGTGAATTGCGTCTTCTGTTCTTTTCTTTGTTTTTCTTGACCATATCTTGAATTAGCCAATATTATTTCTAAATCTGGTTGTGCCCTTCAACCACAGGTGCTACTGTTTGCTCTGGTACTTAGTAAGTACAGCACGTATTCCGCCATACAGGCTTTTAACTCTGGTAGGTATTTTAAAGAGTAAATAATGCAATGCTACTGAAGTTAAAAAAAGTCAACGATCTATGAACACAGACAAAATGGTCCACCAAGATGTTTGTTAAGAGTTTCTGAATTTAGCTGGCGAAAATATAGAAGCTGAATGATCAGGAGTACATTTACTTTTGAGGTGGTTTTGGACAGCTCTCAGTTTAAATGTGGAAAAAGACCTCTGTTTTCTATCTGAATTTGTGGCTCTAAAGCTTCTCCACTTTGCCAGCTTCCTGCTAACACTCCATCATCTTCTGTAAAAATGATGAAAGATACTGTGTTTCCCCTTAAATATTTAAATATTTCCTCACCATAATTCCTCCAGAACTCTCAGAAGAGGTCAAGTGCTGTATAAAGACTGCTGCTTACTACCGAGATCACAACTGCTCCCACACATACTTCTCTTGCTATCTATAATTCCACATGGTTCTTCATTATCTCTAAGTGCTGTGTCCCATCCTGGGCTGAAAATCCACTGGAACTGGAATTGTTTAGTTACTACACATTTATTGAGAGAGTTATGCAATAGGGTTGCAGTCACAAGTTGAATTCAAGGAAAAAATCATATGCAAAACCTTAGAGCAACCAAAACCCCACTGGGCTTTCATTTTGGTGACATCTCTCATTTTATGACGTGAACGTATTGCAGGAGCACTTGGGATCAATAGGCAGCAGTACCACAGTGTTCCTTTACTGCTAAAACAAGATATCTGAGTTGCTGCATGCTGAAAACATCCACTGGAAACTTCTTGATTAAAGAGAGGCCAAAAAACTTAGAGCAGAGTGTAGTGCAGTGTTGAGCTTCCTCTTTACAATGCACAGGAATTTAAGACATTTTGTCTCTCATTTTGATTCCAGAACAAAAAATTTTGTGTGCTTCCTCATATAACTGAGAGCAGCCACAACCATCCCCTGTGTAAGTTATTGATGGTGCCATTGTAAATAATATTAATCACAATAACATTACCTATAGTTTGATTCTCATATGAAACTGTTCAACTTGGATTTAGAGCCCTATAGGTGTCGTAGGCATTCTCCATGCCTGTTTCCTTGAAAAGATTTTTGGAGGTTTTGTAGGTCCCTGTATTACCTGGCAATGAGATTGTGTTCTCCTTGGCTCTAGGTAACCTCACAATGTTGAAAACAGAGTAGATGAAGGCTCTAAGACTGCCATTGTCTTTTCTGGTCATGTAAAAGAAGATCAAGTTAATCTCATGTGTAGGGTAGACAACCTACAGACCAGTCTTAAGTCTTCATCTGAAGCACCAAAAACCTTTTGATAGCCATTGCTATCAAAAGGAAACCAGATTTCATCTTCTACAGCAAATTCTGCAACACTAGAAAATGACAGGTGTTGGTGATTTAGAGAAATAAAATATCAAATAGATAGCTCAATCATGAATCTATTATCCTCCCCCTATGCCAAGGAAGATGTTACTGAATGTAAAAACAAGATAATAGAATGGAGAAACAAGTACTCTGCTGAGCCCATACACATTAATGGTATCATTTCAGAGAATGACTAAAGATTGCCATGAGTCAACGATTCCTCCTAAACATTTTGTCTAAGAACACCTACCATCCCAGCTTGACTGGCAATGAGCAGATTAACATGCTTCAGTTATGATGGCAGCTCAGTTTGAAATAAATCACTATTAACAGCAGCACACCAGGCATCAGTGCTCTCTCTGTCACTTAAAGCCAGTCACTTAAAGGGTTATTTTGCATACTCTCCATTTCCTAATGCAAGAAACCTTCATAAAGAGGATAAGGGTGTGAGGAGCAAGAGTTGTGTGGGGAAAAGTACTGCCTAGGAACCCAGCTGAATCAAACCCTGTGCTTATCCGTGGGCCAGCAAAATGGAGTCCTACACATTCACGTACGCAAAGTATTTGATGAAGCAATGTTTCAAAAATATGAGCCAGGTCCTTTCAAAAACCTGCCAACTCATTAAAGAGCTGCTTGAGAACTCAGCTCAGGATTCTGATTCTAAGATGACATGGTGAAAGTCTATTTTGGCCCAGACTCCCAGCATTTTTGTAGCTTTACTATCCTTGAACCCTAGTATGCCTGGAAGCCCAAGCAACAGTCCCAGGACTTCCAGCTTTCTGGTTCATGAAACAAGGATGCAAAGAAAGGAGGTCTCAAGAGCTCAATAGCTGGATTCATGTTTTATTTAAAAACTGAACAGAATTCTTTTCCCCCAGACAGAAGAAGGAGGAGAAGTAACAAAAGGAATTTCCTTTCCCTTGGAAATATGAAGGTTTCTAGGTTTTGTTCCTGTTCCAAGGTTTAATACATGCACATTAGCACATGCATACACAACCCTAACAGATTTTCCCCCCTTTGATGTGGCTGACAGGGGGATTTCCTCTTAGGATATGTCTTATACGGCAGTAACTGCAGGATACTGATCTGGATGGATTTAAAATCTCATACAATATAACATTTCCCTATTTAAGGCCTAATTAGATTTATTGTATACATCCACAGGAAACATCTCCATCCTGTAGCAAGAAAAACACTTTGAGATCTGATTGTTAAAACCTCTAAATTGAGCTAAGAATTATTATTCCAAGTGAAAAAGTTATAGAGATTAGCCTTATGTGTGCTTTTTTATGTTTTTAGTTTCCTTTGAATGTCTCAAATTCAATTCTCCTTTCTAGTGTTAATTTCAATTGTAGTTTCACCAATCAGGCTATCACTATTAGCACTTGCTGCTTCAAGCAAATCAAGAATAAAATGTTTGTAAATGGATTGTCTGCTCCGGATTATAAAAATTTCACTTCAGAGGTGAATTTAATATTTATTTCCTTTTAACTTCTCTTGCAATTAACATGTAAGTCAAAGGTCTTTTGTATTAAAATAAAAAAAAAAAATCTATCCTTCAAAGGAATACCATAAAGTATCAAGAGAAATCTATATCTTTGTTAAAAGTATGATTCATTCAGCAGTGCAGGTGCTCCAGGGATTTTAAATCATTACAGGAGAGTCATGGTGTGCATAGAGGAGAGGGATGAGCCAAGAAACAGCTCTCTCCAAAACCTGGTTGGGAAAGGCTGAAAGGACAGAGGGAAACTTCTGGGTGGTCCAGACAGCAATGTGAAGAACAGCAGTTCCATTTTGGGAAGGGTTTTTTTTTTCAAATTCTTGAAACTGCACTTGATTCTGAATTTGGATAACAGCCTTCCTTTCCTAATGAGGAAGAATGGTCTTTTCTAGTGAATCTTGTTTGTTTTTCTCCATCATGTTTCATCTCTGGTTCTGAAGGAAAAAAGAGCAAACCAAAAACCAATCAACCAAAATACAGAAAAACCCAACGATACTATCATCCACAACAAAAAAAATTGAAAAAATCATTTGAAAATGAACAACTTAAATTCACTGTCTTAAAAATGTGGATTTTTTTCTAAGATCTAAAGATTTCCATCATGTTAATGCCTTCTGAAGGTTAGCTTTCAGGAAAACCACAACAACTGCTGGTATAAGACAGACCTTTTTTTTAGTACAAAACATCTATTCCTCATCAGCAACAGTGCCCACAAAGTCATGAGTAAAAGATTTGCAGTGGTCACAGCTCCTAATCCATTTTCAAAACTGGAGCAATAGCTGGATGGGTGAAGAAGAGGTGGACTTGGGAGAAGGGGAAAACACAGCTCCAACCACCAGTTAAAAGGCACATTATTCATCTCCAATCCCTTATTTCCCTCCACAAAGTCCACATGCTTAGACCGTCTTCTGACCTTTTTATGTGGTTGTCTGTATCTGTGAAGGGAGGGAGAGATAAGAAATTTATTTGCATGTGAGGTGATTGTTGCTTCACAACATGGAGAAGCAATAAAATTGACATTCCCTGCTGCCTCTTTGTATTCTAACTGGCAGAATTTTTTTCTTTTCTTTTTTTCCTTTTCTTTATTTCCCCCAGCTTCATGGTATCATTGGGGTATGCAATAATTTAGCTTAATCGCTAGCAAACTTTAAAATATGTCATTGATATTTTTACTGTACTGAAAAAAAATTATCTTCAAAGCCCAGCAAATGTTGATTGTTTCCATCATCTGTTAAGCTTTGTGTCCTCATCCTCTTTCTCTCTGATGTTTTAGTCCATGAAGCCTTGCTTTTCTTTTACCATGGCTTTTATTAATTAGTCTGAATGCTTTTCCTAGCTAGTGTTACAATTTTCAATCCATTCCCTTAAGCCCTGTGTTTGCTTTTGTACAGACTTCATATTGGGATATGCATTCATCTGAGAAAAGTGATAAACAGGTTTTTTGAAAGAAGACTCAATCAATGCCAGAAGCTCTTTTCTTTTTTCTTTCTTTTTTTTTTTTTTTGGTAGTGTTAGAATGTCTAAATTGTTGAATTGTTGCCAAGGAGAAGAGGAGAAAAAAAAGGAAAAAAAGAAAGAGGGAGTTATAGGAACAAAAAACCAAACCACCGCCAAACAGGTAAGGAGACAATCCAAGCTAATTTACCCATATTCTGTCATTTCCATCATTACTGATGTTTCGCATTTCATATGTGCATGAAGAGATACAGTGGTTTTATATCAATTGTTCATTTTTTTCTTTCTTAAATTGTTTTGTCAAATCTGTATTTAAATAAAGAAGAAGTATAATAATTTAAGTGTTCCTTCCTATAGGTTGGATACGAAACCATCTTTATTGGAGAACCCTGGAGAGCTTTGCAGAGCACAGTGCCAGGTTTGCAATCCCAAGGACATAAATAGTTGCACTAAAGTGTATGAGATCATTATTTGCATGATTAAATATCATAACATTAAACTGTACATAAATGCTACTGCTGTGGGTAGAGAGGGGGAAGGAGGAGAAGAGTGTGACATAAACTTTCAGGTGACAGAAGAGGAATGAATTCTGCCTGATTTCATCCTTCAAAAGCCTTCTAGTGACAGTATTATTTTTAAATGGCTTTTAGTGATTTTGTGACACTGCCAAGTCATTTAGCTCTATTAAAAAAAAAAAAAGAGAGAGAGAGAAATCCAATAGCAACAAAAACTGAATAATGCATGGTACTAATCTAGTGCCAACTGAGTTTGGGACCTACAGGACTTTGAAGTGTGTGAGAAATTACCTTGTTGTACCCCCAGCTCATCCAGCCTTTATTGACAACCAGGGCTTTGGCAGGATCAGCCCTCTCCTGCTCCCTAGGAGGGTCAGGCTTCCTCCTTACCCTGCAGAGCCAAGAGCATTGCTGCAGTGGGTCCCTATGCTCAGAAAGATCTTGTCCACTCTTGGGGTGACCCTCCAGAAAGGTGCCCAGTACCTCTGAGGCTGAATCAGAAATATGTGCAAGAAATGAGCACACCGACTGTTGCCTAAATGCTCTGCACTGCTTTGCCACCACCACTGAAGAGAGAGTAGGCTCACCAAACACACAGATGGCACAGAGCTGGGGAAGGCTGCTGGCATGGAGGAGGACAGGTTTAGTTTTCAACATGTTCTATTTCAAATTTGGCATACCGGGTGGTAAAAACAATGCATTCCAGTGAGGGCAAATGCAAGATACTTCATGTAGGCTGTTAGGCACATATGGAGCAAGTGGCACCTGCCCAGGCCTTGAGGACAGCAAAGTTTCAATAGGTCATCAGCCTGTGATGGGAGGACGACTGATATCTCTCAGGATGTATAAATAGGAGTGCAGATCATAAAACAGTCTTAGATATAAGACAACTTTCCACTGTAGAACCAAGTTGACTTGTATGCATCTCACAGAGGGGAAAGAAAGAAAGAAAATAAAATCATGAAAAAGAGTATATAATCCAGAACAAACAAAAAAGACCAGAGACATAGAAAATGTGGCCCATGGGGGCAAAAATGACAGAAATTATGTTATTTAGCCTAAGAAAAGAGAAGAAGAGGGAAGGATGGAAGAGACATTCATTACGTATGTATAGACTACTGGCAGGGTAATCTGTTCTTCCCGTTCGTGGTGGACAGGACAAAGAGTGATGTGCTTAGTGAATGCTGCAAGAAATGGTCAGGTTAAATATGAAAATGATAAGGATGGAGAGGCATAAAAATAGACTGCCTGGGGAGGTACAGAACCTCTATCACAGGGAAAATGGTGAGGATAGAGCTCAGTCTGCCATGAGTCCAAGAACCCTTCCAGCACTGTGATTCAGTGAATGTAGCAATGTTAGAGAACTGAGATGTCCCTATCTTGGTTTCATCTTATCTCTTTTGAATGGATGTCTCCGTAAGCTGCAGTACATATTTTTTTTCCTTTTCCTTTGATTTATCATGATTTGGGTTCAGCAATCTGAATGAGAAAGATGCTTTCTTTCTGTGCTCTGGGGTAACAGCACTAACAATTATAATTTCTTTTATAAAAGAAATATATGTCTTTATATAAGATTTCTCCACTTCTAGTAATATTTTCATCTTGAAGTAGTGCTGTAATTTCCATGGGATTTATCTAGGAGCAAGGATATGTGTCTCTATTACTGTTGTGAAAGTAGTATTAACCCTTTCCAGGTTAGCAGGGTTGTGCTGAACCACAGGAAAGACCCATCCCTGTTCACAAAAACACCACTCTTTCCTTATCTGGGCTCTCGAGAACAAGAATTTCCTCTGCTTATATCTGTACAAAACCCACCTCACACATGGGACACAGACTTGGCTGGAGTTCCCAGATCTATTGTAGTGCAAATACAGAAACAATCAGTGAAATCCTTCCTAAATCTCTATGTCTTCCTGACAATAATAATAATAATAATAAAAGGTGAATTAAGCAACGACAGCTGGAGGGGTGTTCATGGAGGCTCAGGCCCACTGGAAGTCAAGCATCACATGCCATGTTCAAGCACCCCAACTCCCAACAAGCCAAAGCTCCTAGTGGGGTAGCACATCTCCCTTTCAGGCAGTGCCTGTGTCCATACACTTCCTCACTGCTGACAGAAAGCAGCTGCATATTTATCTCAAAGAGTTCAGCAGGTATCACTCTTGTCTTTTGAAACACAAAGAAAACACCTCTCCCTTAATTTGCCATAGTCTGATGTCCAGAATATATCTGCTTCAGCTGCTTCTAGCAGCATGTTTTCAGCTCCAAAACTTCCTTTCCCCCAGGACAGGATTCAAACACACTGGCAAGGTTTACTGTGGTCAGAGGAGGAATGGGAGAGGTAAAGATGGACACCTCTTCCTCTCCAAGCTGTGCCACCATGCACAATGCATTCAAGTTTGCTGACATGGTGTGCACAAGCAGAGGAGCAAGAACAATTTCTTCTGCCAGCATGGGGAGTGGAGAGTGGCTTTAACTCCAGGCTCTGTGCATGGGACGGTTTCTGTCGTTTCTCCAGTGTCTTTAGTGTATATGCTGTCAGGATAGGAGCCGTCAAAGACACACTCAACACAGGGTGGTCAAAGCTACAGTCCTGACACTGACAGCACCTTTCTGAGAGGGTCTGAACTTGCCCAGGCAGAGGTGGAGGGTTTCTCGGGGTTCCCCCACCCTGGGCGAGTGCAGTCGCTCCAAGCAAGGCCTGAGGTTCTCCCTTGTGCCGAGGCAGAGGAATGCCCGGCTGCAGCACCAGCTCTCACTGAGCGTTGTGAATGCAGTGGATGCACTGCGGGACAGTCCGGGCACTTAGAGAAGTGCAGCTCGGAGAAACCTAGGTGACGCTTGAAGGAGCCTCCTGGGACCAGGGGACCTGCCCTGCGGCAACCCCCGCCCTTTGTCCTCCTCTCAGCGCCGCGGCTGCGGCTGCTTTAACCGGGCCGGGGGGGTGCGGGCAGCCCCGCCGACGTGGCGGGCATCAGCTGACCGCGCCGGGCTCTGCCTCCTCCCG